>CM055101.1:23406912-23579416 GCA_029204225.1 Diphasiastrum complanatum
TTTTTTTGGTTTTCACTTAAAAAATGACTAATTTTTTTTTTCAAAAATAAAAAAAAAACAGGTGCCGTGGGTGCCATGGAACTGAAGTTCCACGGCACCTGTACGGCACCCGTGCTGTACCAGGTGCCGTACCACGGCACCTGGAACTTTGCTTTTACTTTATGGTTTGTATCATAGTTGCATGCAGGTGGAACGCGATCCGGGAAACCTGATTAGGGTTTTTTGGATTGTTGGAATGTTTTTTCCGCTTATTGATTTTTAATGGTTTCTACATTTGCATTTGGTTTTCAATTGTTGTTTATTTAGTGTTAGGTTAAAAACAGAAAAAAAAACAACCACTCCAGAACACAGACACAGCGGAACGCTTGCTTTTGTATCAATACGTTGGAAGTATGCGCCATGCTGCTGATCATAGTTCTGTAGCGTAAGGATGTCTTTCCATATGCTTCAAAGTTCAAAGAAATATTCTTCCACTATGCTACATACATCCTTCCAAGTTTTCTGCTCTATAAATATGAAGGGTAAGTTGTCCTGAACTTTTTGAGAGTTTCTCCATGTTATTAAGCTTGAAATTGTGACAGCCATCAAGTTTGCACTGAAATTGTTATTGGTTGCAGCTGCTATTGCATGCTTAAAACGGAAAAAAACTGTATGAAACACAAGTCGAACAACTTGGAAACTTTCAACTCCGAGTACACGATCAGGTATGGCTAACATGAGTTTAATTGAGTCTTATTGGAATATTAAGTTGATGATCATTGGTTCGTTCATTCATGTGTATTGGTATCATGGTTTCTGATCTAACCATCGCAGTGTGATTGAGCTACAATTTGAATCTGTTTTCTGCCTTGTAACTTTTTGAATTGAGGTTTAAGCCAGTGTAGCGCAAGCAGGCAGTTTCTAATTCTGTGTCTATATGTAGTTAAGACCATAGAAGCCCCTTTTGCACCAAAAGGTATAGAACTTATTCTGTCTCATACATACGGAATGTAATAGGAAAAGTTGGACAGAACGTACACTATTAAATGTATGGAGCACGTATTTATGACTCGAACTTTATTTGTGATAGTTTACATACTGTAGCTTTACCAAAGCCACTGGAAAATGTCTTGTTCATGTCTAGGTTGTGATAGAAATTTGAGATGTTCAGTAGTCCTAATCCAAAAAGATTTACCTGGGGTTTATTTTCACTGTCCATTTGACAACTACGTGAGGCAATATTGTCAGCATACATGAGCGTGGGTCTAGTCAACAATGCTTCACTTTGCAAAACCTTAGTGTTCAAGCAATGTGGTGGATTTTGCACCTCATGCATATAAGTCTATTTGTCTATTTTCTTTCATTAACTGTATTCTTTCTATGTTCAAACTTCAAACCCTTCAAAAGATTGATGAATCATGTTTGAAAGCCTGATTTTATTTTTCAACTTTGAAAATGACAGAAAATTATAGGCAACTGTTTCATACATTTTGGTAGGCAAATGTTTTTTTGTTTAGATTTTTTTATAAATCTTTAAATGAAAAACAGAAAAAAATGTTATGTACAATTTGGGAAAAAAGTTTGATATAGCCAGAATGATGTTCAGCACGTATCTGCTCCATACACTATCGAACTGCAAATTATGAAGCCGAACTTTGCTTTTGAAATTTCCTAATACCACTATCAAATAAGTTTGGCACTATGGTCAAGCTGCGGGGACATTGTCTTTTTGGTGCAGACGCTATGGGATTTTATGCCTAGTATGACTCAGCCTTACATGCATCAAAAAGTCGTGTCCATACATAACTTTTGTTTCAAAGTGTCAGTATCTTCGGGTGAATTGTAATTTGTGACGTTTTTCATACATTCTTACATTGAATCTCTGAAATGCTCCAGATGATCATGCTGGAAGGTGCTAAGGCTACAACAGAGACAGTAGATGCTCTTAGGAGTGGAGCGAATGCTATGAAAGCCATCCATAAAGCAACGTATGTTACAAGCAAGACTTATTTTCACTTTATTATCAATGCAGTGCTTTTCTTGTATGGTGTATTGCTCTTAGGAGTGTATCAATAATTACTGGATTAGATTATGTGACTATACTGACTATATGGTTGAAAGCAAAATCGTTGTATCATTAAGTGCTGGTTCACAATTTTAAGTTTCATTGAGGTGTGTCAGAATACAAAATCTGTGGTCTTTATTCATCAATAGTATGGCTTGACTTTCTTGTTAAGTTTATGAATTTGGGAAATATCTTTACTCATAGAAGAAGTCCTGTAAGCAGATGACTGGTATTGCATCTTATGATTCATTACAAGCAAATAATCACATACGATAGTGATCGAGACAGAATGTCGTATAGAGCGTGGGCTGAAGAATACTGATCATGAATGATAGACTGATGTAATTGTAATTTAGCATCTAGCATTGATTAGTGATCTTCATTCATCCTTTTCAGATCATAAGCCAAATGTATGCTAAAGCCAAGCTACTGATGGTAAGGTACGATGATGCTAGCAGCTATTCTCCAAACAATCAACCGTCAATCATGAGGCTCACATGCCTATTTACGCTGATTGAGCCCACAAGTTAACACTTGAGCCTAACAATTAAGGACAGGTCCCAATAATCGTATGACTCATAAGTGTCTCAATTAAAGACATGGACCCAAGGCCCCAAACCATATGGTCAAATGACAAACAGTAACACTGCAGACCCATGGCTATTGGAAAGTAATGACTGTTTAAGGATATGAATTTCCCCGTTGTTTAATGTAAAACATTTGTGTGTGGGTCCACAACTTGACTTACTAGTGTTCACTAAGAAATCTGGAGATTTCTGATGTCAAGAGTGACTACAAGTCAGAGTATTATGTACAGCTTACCCTCAAAAGTACGTTACGTGGTCTACTTGTGTTGGTCATTCAATGGGTGTGTGCATGCATGTGTGACATATGTTCACCTATCTCTTAATCTCTTTTTCCATATCCAAGCTAATTCATCTTCCCACACATGGTGAGTTGGTGCATTGTGCTTCAGTTTGGCTTGCCCACCCAGGTTCAAATCTCTGTGCCCATGGATTGATAATACCAAGAACCATAGCCAAGCTAATCTAAGGGTTGTGTGCTTAGATTCCAACATGTCAATATAGATGTTTCTGTGCATGGACGTTTGACCTATAAGTTTCCCTTTTCAAAATGACATTGTCCTCAGTGCTGGTACACAGAAATTGCTATTGCTGAAAACTAGAAGCTGCCTCAAAATGACATATAATGAAGAAAATGTAGCAAAAATTGATACGTTGAAGAATGAAAACCAAGGACATTATACCACTGATTGTATATACTATGTTATAGCATATACTTGAAATTCTTGAATGTAGTAGTAGAAGTCTTAATGCTTACAAAGAAAATGCAAGGCAATCATGTGGCAAATAACAATATGAAAAATTGGATCTGGATGTGAAACGAGATTGCAATAACGATGAATATTGTGAGCAATAGGTGTCTCAGAAGATAATAAGATATCAATAAGCCTAGGAAAATCAAAAGTGCGTGATGTGGAACCACTGGCTCCATACATGGAGTCTAATGTAGCTTACTGAACACAAGTGGAGCCTGCAGCAGAATCTCTGTTAAGACTTGAAAGCTGAGAAAAATCCATAGACCCGCCCAAGAGGACTAATCACATCATCCCTAATAAACGTTACATCTGAAACCACTCCTTTGTCAACTGCTGATAGATTATTCTGAATGTCATCAGTGTGAGGGGATTTTTCATGTGGCTTATACTTCGAAACTTTTTCAGGAACATTGATGACGTGGACAAAACCATGGATGAAATCAATGAACAGACAGAGAACATAAAGCAGATCCAAGAAGCTTTATCAGCACCTGTTGGTGCTGCTGCAGATTTTGATGAGGTACCTTTCTTTTTATTAGTCGAAATCCAGAAATGTGATCATCTATCATGTATTTTGAAAATCACACCGCTCACGTTATTTTATAACAAATTATTTGCTTCATTTGTCAAGATTATATGTTGTTTTGTGTGCATATGCTGAAAACAGATTTGATCCACTTACTTTGGCACCGTTGACAAAAATTACACCATTCACTGACTAATTGTGCACTCTCGTCTACACATATCTACAGGATGAGTTAGAAGCAGAGCTGGAGGAGTTGGAAGGTGCTGAACTGGAGGATCAATTACTTAAGCCAGCAATTACTTCTGCAACTCCAAGTCTCCAGCCTGTTCCATCTCAGAGGCTTCCCACCCCAGCTCCACAGAAAGTGAGGCCTCCAAAATCTGCAGAAGAGGAAGAGCTGGCAGCGCTGCAAGCAGAAATGGCTCTCTGATATATTGGGCATACTGCACGACTTCCAAAAGACATCTTGCATCTGAATGTAGTAAAAGTTTGTAATTTTGTGCTATAGAATCTAAAATATAGCCTGTACTTATTATTATAATGAATAGCAATCGGGTTGTCTCATTGTTCACTTCATATGCTGCTTCTGAATTTTCCTTGTATGTAGATCCCCTCTCAAAAGGCAAATCCGACAACTACGTGGTTGGTAGACCCACCCCTTTCTGTCATGTATGTCAAAATTGAGATATACTTATTTATAAATGAAGCTGTTTCATGAGCAGGGCAGTTTGCTCCAGCATGTGATCCTTATTTTGTTGAATTACAATCTCTCCTTTATATTACTGCATTGTAAAAGCAGATTTACTTTTTGGTATTAAAGAGGGTTAAAATTTTGATACTTTAAAGTTACATTGAATTATATGCGATGAAACATGCGCACGCGCACGCGCACACATTCACACGTGCATGGTGCGTGTGTCATGGATGACTTAATCATCTCACAAAGGCTACCATTCTCTTTACGGACCTATGCTAGGATCATGAAATTGGCATCCTGGTATAAACAAAAGACATTATTCTGCAAAAGTCATGATTTCTTCACTAATGAATGCCCCTTTCACCTTCCTTAAGTTGATGAATTGTCCTTTTGAGGCCTTTGGTCTTTGGTTGTCATTTTGCTGGTGTCTTTTGAGGGCATTCTCATATTTGATATATCGTGTTCTAGTACAACTCTACTCAACTATTTTTGAGTAGAATTGTTTTAAGACTTGGTTTATTGGTGGCATTTTAAAGCTAAATTCTCTTGAGGTCCTAGTAACTCAGCAAGGGCTAATATGGATGAAAGAAATGAGAAGCACAAAATGAAGTTGTTGCAACTCAGTGTTGACAAGAGACCTTTCTTTCTAGTTTGGGCTTGCTCTAGCCCTCTCCTTAATGGAAATTTTCCAGTTCATTATATGTATTAATGTTGAGCATTTTGTTGTCAAAGCAAATGTTCGCAGGGCTGATGTTTACACACATAGTACGATTTAATTATATTTTGTAAACTTTGTCCATGTAGGACTTATTACAACACATTTCTTTAAAATTTGTGGAGAGTTCTTTTACCTTATCAAACATGAAATGCATACTTTCTAAACGATCCAAATATGCATAATGCCTTGGTATTTGTATCCCACAAAAGTTTGAATACTTCAAATTTGAATCAACTAAAGTTATATGGCAAAGAACATTGTCTAGCATCATTATGTACATTGTACATCACATATATCCAATTTTAAAGTTTATAGCCTCCTAGATGTCCTTTTACATGCATGGTTGGAATTCTAGTGTGGGTCCGCTACCATGATGACCGCTCTTATATGATGGGACATATAGTTATTCACTTTGTAATTTTGATAAAGACCAACTTTGTTAATGAACATTAGTCTTTACGATTTAGATTTAAAAAATATTGAATGCTCCACTTTCTTGAAAGCATATACGCTATTCTCCAGTAGCACCACCATATATTAATCTATGTCCATGGACCATAGATTCTTCTTAGGGACACCTTTTATTTTTTTTGTTATGCATTTCTAATTTAGGCCATCTTTTTTTTGGGTTTTTTTTTTTTTTGAAGCTTAATTGCACTATCATATATTCACAAATGTACAAGTACAAAAAATGGCATCCATGATCGAAAATTGACTATGTCTTACAGAACTGTCCAAAGCCCAGAGGGCAAGCACACTAGCATACCACACAGGGTAGCAACCTGAAAACAACTTCAAATAGTATCTAAAAACAACATAGCAAGCCAAACACAAGCCGCTGCAGACAAAGAGGGGGGGTCCCCCTCAAAAACCTGATGATTCCTGGCTGTCCAGATCTTCCACAAGACCGCTAGCCTGCACACATGCCAAAAGGTAAGAGTAGGAGTCAGTGTCCAGAGAGAAAATGAGATCCCATCGCGAGAAAATGTGGCTCAACTCCAATCAAAGATGACGGTAACAGTGAAGGAATAAGTGCTCCACCGTTTCTTCAGCCAGCTGGCAGAGGGGGCAAAGGCGATCACCAAGGAATGGCCACTTGGAAAGCGAAGGAAGGGATTTGGTAAGAATGCGATAGGCAAGATACCATAACTTCCCTATAGGCAAAGAATTGGCAGTTTTGAGACGGGAGTGCCAAGTAGGCGGAGATTCGGAGGTCGACCAGAGGTGGTTTAGGAAATCCAGGAAAAGAGGGGGAAATTGACAACGATGCAGGGAGGAATAGGTAGAGAGGGAGGAGAAAAGGGTGGGATGATGGAGAATAGACACAAGAAAATTCTCTCTTTATTCCTTCACCTTCACAATAATTATGAAACTTGTTGGAGATATATTCACCTCCTCCATCGCATCTTAAAGCTTTAACTTTGCAAGAAAACTGTTTTTCTACATAAGCTTTGTTGATAAGGAAGTGATAAAATACCATAGCCTTTGAAGAAAGTATATACAACCAAGTGTATCGAGTAAAGTCATCAATAAAGGTGACAAAACATGTTGCATCACCAATACTTTTAGAAGAGGAAAAATGTACATCTGAATGTATGAGTTCCAATGAAAAAGTAGTCTTTATAAAAGACTTTTGATATGGCTTTCTGTGTGACTTTGCAATGGCACAAGCCTCACAAGGCTTGAAATCTTTAGAAAGAGATTTTGGAAGACCAATAGCCTTTTCCTTCTTAACCATAGAAGACATAGATGCAAAGTTAGGATGTCCCAACCTTCTATGCCACAACTCCTCCTTAGATAACAAAACAACTTCACAAAGGTTTGCATTCTCATAAGAATTCAACTTAAAAATTCAACCACATCTAGTTCCATCAGCAAGGATCTCATCTTTTCTCTTGATTAAACAAGTATTGGAGTTGAACTTTACATCACAACCATTATCAAGCAACTTTCCCACACTAATTAAGTTTTTTGTAAGTTTTGGAATGAAAAGAACATTAGAAAGTGCAAGAACTTTTGAAGAAGCAAGTTTCAATGGAATGTTGCCAATTCTTTCTATTGGACACTCATGATCATTAGCTGTGTAAATAGATCTCTTGAGTCCTTTGAAAGGTAAGATTGAGTCAAATGACTCCTTTGAACAGCACATATGTGAAGAGGCTCCACTGTCTATGTACCAAGCTCCATCTTTCTTGAAAGGTGACGAAAAAAAACTGGACACCATAAGTGTTCCTTCTCCATCACTTGCAACAGAATCTTCTTCAATCTCTTTGGGGAGATTAGCTTGCTTGAGTTGGTTTTTCTTCTTAAAGCAATTAGAGGCATAGTGTCTCTTTTTTCCACAGAAGAAGCACTTCACTTTCTTCTTCTTGGTTTTTGAGTTAGAGGGATGAGATGTTTCATCATCTTCACCATCTTGATCTCGATCTTTGGCTTTGTCTTTGTTGTATGCTTGAGAGAATTGGTTCTTACTGCTTCCTTTCTGCTTGCCTTTGACAAAGAGGGCTTTGTCACTTCCACCATGTTCAAGTTTGTTCATCCTGGAGAGTTCTTCAGAAATAATCTAGACAAATCTATAAACTCTCCAAGATGAACAAACTTGAACATGGTGGAAGTGACAAAGCCCTCTTTGTCAAAGGCAAGCAGAAAGGAAGGAGTAAGAACCAATTCTCTCAAGCATACAACAAAGACAAAGCCAAAGATCGAGATCAAGATGGTGAAAAGGATGAAACATCTCATCCCTCTAACTCAAAAACCAAGAAGAAGAAAGTGAAGTGCTTCTTCTGTGGAAAAAAGGGACACTATGCCTCTAATTGCTTTAAGAAGAAAAAACCAACTCAAACAAGCTAATCTCCCCAAAGTGATTGAAGAATATTCTGTTGCAAGTGATGGAGAAGGATCACTTATGGTGTCCAATTTTTCTTCATCACCTTTCAAGAAAGATGGAGCTTGGTACATAGACAGTGGAGCCTCTTCACATATGTGCTGTTCAAAGGAGTCATTTGACTCAATCTTACCTTTCAAAGGACTCAAGAGATCTATTTACACAGCTAATGATCATGAGTGTCCAATAGAAAGAATTGGCAACATTCCATTGAAACTTGCTTCTTCAAAAGTTCTTGCACTTTCTAATGTTCTTTTCATTCCAAAACTTACAAAAAACTTAATTAGTGTGGGAAAGTTGCTTGATAATGGTTGTGATGTAAAGTTCAACTCCAATACTTGTTTAATCAAGAGAAAAGATGAGATCCTTGCTGATGGAACTAGATGTGGTTGAATTTTTAAGTTGAATTCTTATGAGAATGCAAACCTTTGTGAAGTTGTTTTGTTATCTAAGGAGGAGCTGTGGCATAGAAGGTTGGGACATCCTAACTTTGCATCTATGTCTTCTATGGTTAAGAAGGAAAAGGCTATTGGTCTTCCAAAATCTCTTTCTAAAGATTTCAAGCCTTGTGAGGCTTGTGCCATTGCAAAGTCACACAGAAAGCCATATCAAAAGTCTTTTATAAAGACTACTTTTTCATTGGAACTCATACATTCAGATGTACATTTTTCCTCTTCTAAAAGTATTGGTGATGCAACATGTTTTGTCACCTTTATTGATGACTTTACTCGATACACTTGGTTGTATATACTTTCTTCAAAGGCTATGGTATTTTATCACTTCCTTATCTTCAAAGCTTATGTAGAAAAACAGTTTTCTTGCAAAGTTAAGGCTTTAAGATGCGATGGAGGAGGTGAATATATCTCCAACAAGTTTCATAATTATTGTGAAGGTGAAGGAATAAAGAGAGAATTTTCTTGTGCCTATTCTCCATCCCAAAATGCTTCTTGGCTTCCAAGGGGAGGCTCGAACCTGGGACCAAAGAAACTTCCATCCCAAAATGGAGTAGCTGAGAGGAAAAACAGATCTTTATGTGAATGTGCTAAAGCAATTCGAGTAGCAGCTTCTTTGCCTATTGAATATTGCGGTGAAGCTATAAATTGTGCAAACTATTTGTGCAATAGATTACCTCACAATGCTCTTGCTGGAAAAACACCTTTTGAAGTCTTGTTTAAGAAAAAACCTCAGGTAGATCACCTTAGAGTTTTTGGTTGTACTTGCTTTGTTAATATGCCCTTGGAAACAAGGAAAAGAGATGATCCTAATTCTGTTAAAGGGATCATGGTTGGATATGCATCCAACAAGAAAGCTTACAGGATCTATATTCCCTCTACCTCAACTACAATTGAGAGTAGAGATGTGATATTCCATGAAGATCAAAAATACATTCTTGAGAAGGCCGAGTTCAAAGATTCTCACAAAGATACTCCAATCATCACCCTTAGAGATCATCATGGAGAGATGGGGCCGAGATTTGAGGAGGAGTCACCTCGAGTTTTTTCACCAAGGAGATCTCAAAGAGAAAGATCCGAGCCTAGAAGGCTTACCTATGAAGATAGAGGAAAGCAAGTGGAGATCAACTCCACTAATTGTGCCTATTTTATTTCTCATGAGGAGCCAAAGGATGTATATGATGCTATCAACTCAAAAGAATGGTACCTTGTCATGAAGGAAGAATATGATGCTTTGATGGCCAATAATACATGGGAGCTTGTGCATCTTCCATCCACCAAGCATACCATTGGTTGCAAATGGGTTTTTCGAGTCAAGTATAATCAAGATGGCACAATCAACAAGTACAAGGCTAGGTTTTGTGCTAAAGGCTTTGCTCAAGTATATGGACTTGATTATGAGGAGACCTTTGCCCCAATTGCAAAGATGGTGTCAATTAGAATCATAATTTCTCTTGCTTGTTTTTTCAATTGGCAAATTCTTCAACTAGATGTTTCTAATGCATTTCTAAATGGCTATCTAGAAGAAGCGATCTATATGGATCAACCTATTGGGTTCATCCATGATGAGGAAAAAGTTTGCTTTCTCTTCAAAAGTTTATATGGATTAAAGCAAGCCCCAAGGTCATGGTATTCTCGACTTAACACCTTTCTTGAGTCACTAGGATTTAATCTTAGTAACTATGATCCTTCCTTCTATGTCAAGTTTTTTGATAAAGATATTGTCATCCTTCTTATTTATGTTGATGATATCATTCTGACAGGAAGTTGTATCAAGTTAGTTGAGGAAAACAAGATTGCACTTGGAAAAGAGTTCAAGATGCAAGATCTTGGAAAAATTCACTATATTCTAGGATTAGAAATTGACTTTCTTAAAGATAAAGCTTTCATATGTCAATCTAAGTATGCTCTTTCAATGTTAAAAAAGTTCAATATGTCGAATTGTAAGAGTATAGAAACACCTATGGAGCAAAATGTAAAGGACTCTTACAAAGGTGATGAAAGATCCTTCAAGGACATCACACTTTTTAGAAGTCTTATAGGCTCCTTAATTTGGCTCACAATAACTAGACCTGACATAAGCTTTAGTGTTCATAATTTGAGCCAGACTATGCAAAATCCTTCAATTTATCACTGGAAAAAGGCCAAGAGAGTGCTTAGATATATATCTTCAACTTTTGATTTTGGTTTATTGTATAAAAGTGAAGATCTTTCTATTATTGGTTCTTCTGACTTGGATTTTGCAAGTGATAGAGCAGATAAAAAATCTACAAGTGCTTATGTCATATATCTTGGAGGAAACTTGATATCTTGGCTTTCCAAAAAGCAAGATATTGTATCACTCTCATCATGTGAAGCTGAGTACAAGGCGCTCACTACAACAACAAAGGAAGTGCTTTGGATCAAGAGGTTACTAGTGGAGCTAAAGATAATTATGGAAGAAAATATACCTATGATCATGTGTGACAACATTTCAGCTCAAGCCCTTGCCAACAACCCAATATTCCATGCAAGGAGCAAACATATCGAAGTTGCACATCACTTCGTGAGAGAGAAGCTCATTGCAGGTGAAATCAAATTGGAGCACATCGACACATCATCTTGCATTGCAGATATGCTCACCAAACCTTTGAGCAAAAGTTCCTTCAACAAGCATAGAGCCAACCTTGGAGTTATACCAAGATCCATGTTCAAATCAATATAGATCATTTTTAGGAGGAGTGTTAAAATTGAAAAACAATCCATATTGATTTCTTGGCTTGCTACAAATGTTGTACCATGCAAGTATGTAGCTCATTAATGCAAAATGCCAAGTTTGGCCTACATAGAACTCGAGCTACATGGTTATGTATTATCTAGTTTGATAAATGCAACTTGCATATAGTTTGTAGACATAGAATTAGCATGATTATGCTTGTAGAAACTCGTGGCAACTCACATGCATTAATTGTAAGTGATCCATAGTGACATGCAAGGCATGCACAAAGTTTAATGGACACATGCATGATGATTTGGACATTTCTAGTTAGAACTAGTACACTTGTAAAAAGTGGGTAGAATTTCATGCATGACAAGTGACAAATGTCACATAGACTCTAGATGTCACTTTAGATGTCATTTTGGAATGGATAGATATGGTTCTACCTCGAGCTACCTCAATCTCCATAATATGTGTAGCTCTCCACACAATCAATGATGAAGAACCAAAGCTTTGTAGCTAGCTCATGTCATTTTGGATCTAAACAAATATTGCTTGTTATCTCTCTAGCTCTCTCCCTCTAACTCGTGTTGAGGCTAATGCTCATACATTGAAATCTTATCATTCTTTGATCATTGCCATTATATTTAGTTGATTAGCATGCTAGATTGTGGATTAGCCATTTCTTCTGAACTAGATTTTGTTGATCAATCTAGAATCAGGTTATAGTGCCAATCACAAAGCTTAATTAAGATCAGTCACTCTTCTGGACATTCCCCACACGTGTGAATTCTGAAAATTTTGTCAGTAAGCAAGGCTTACAAGATCTACATTCCTTCGGCCAATAAAGTGGTCATTGGAAGAGATATCATTTTTTATGAAAGAAACTTTCCAAAAGTTTCTTCAAGTGGTGGTGTGGACATTGGATCTAACATTCTTGATGTAGATGATTTGATTGATGGTACTTTGGATGTTGATGGTGAAGGTCCTAGTTCAAGTCAAAAGTCAAGGAGGAGATCAGGGGAAAGACAACAGACTTTGAGACTCACTTATGATGAGAAAGGCAAGCAAGTGGAAGTTACTCATTTTGCATTTCTCACATATTTTGGTGAATCTTCTTGTGTAGATGATGCTATGCAAGTGCCATGATGGTTTTCATGGAATGTACACAACTAATGGATCTGGAAAACAAGTTTTGTTAAATGACTTTGATGGTCAAGTGGAAGATCAAGAGGTTGATCTCAAAGGGCTTTAACTATACAAAAGGAAAGGTGGCAATTTGGAGCTAAGCAAGAGCATCAAAGGAGAGTCAATTGGCAAAGATATTTTGCATTAGTTTTTGCAAGTTATTGAAAAGTCAAGTAAGGTCAAAGGAGCAGCAAGTAAGTGTTTTCAAGTTTACTTTACTTGTTCTATATCATGTTTGAGCAATCTCATGTGAATGTGTGCAAATTGTCAAGATATGATAAAACTAGCTACATTGTTTTGCATCATTTTGATGTTGGATTTGTACTAGCATTCTTGGCTGGTTTTGCTGATGGAAATGAAGCTATTAGAGGCTCATTATATCACTCATTCATGATCAAGTCGTCAAGTGTTGATGACATCTTATTGCAAGATGGAGATGGAGGCTCATTCACGGAGTCTTATGGTGGATACATGGCAAGAAAGGGCAAAGAGAGAGGCGACATGCAAGCAATGGTTTTGATTGAATGTGATTGAGACACCAATTTTCCTCAGCCTCAACCATAGCAAGAATGTTGTCATTTCCTTTCACTGTTATTTGAAGTTTCTCTTGAGGGTTTATTCCAAAACCTTGATCAAGTGGCTTCCACTCATTTTTGCATTTTATCCATCTTCTACAGTATAGCAACAAAGTGAGCATTTGTTTTTTGATGTGATATCTAAATGTCATTGATGAGTTACATACTCTACACTCAACTTGCTGATTTTGTTTTGTATCCCAACCATCATCCACTAACTCGGCGATTATTTCATCACTCAAGTCCTTACAAATAAACCTTGTTTTTGTTCTCCAAATATTGCATTTGAAAAAAAAAAATCAACAAAAATAGTAAAAGGTAGATAACCAACTTAATCTATTATTTGAACCAGTGTTACATTTTGATATACTCTGAATATCAATATATAATCTAGATCAAAAACTTTCTGAAATTGCTGCATCAGGAGAAATCCATTCCTCACTTGAAAAATTTGGTAGAGGATATGACTCTAATCTACCCACTAAACCATTTTTATCAAGAAAATAGGTGTGATCATAAAAGAAAACTCTTGACTCTAAAAGAAATTTTGGAGAACAACCTTTATATTATAAAATACCGATATCTGAATGTATGACATCAATTATTCCTGCAATCAATTGAATTGTTTGTCGTTCAACGAAATTTGATGGATACAAATTTGCAAAACCAACAAAAATATCACAAGAAAAATTTAATTTAAAGAAAATGCTAATACTAAAGAAATTAAATCTGAATATGTACATACTAATCAAATACTTACAATTGCATTTTCTTCTAACATTTGGATTCAAATCATGAATGTTGAGCTCTTTGTGAAGATAAGCATGCTGAACTAAAACTTCCGTGATAGATTGACCAGCAAATCCATTATCTTGCCTTTCCAAGAGCTTCTATATATGTTATCCGATCTTTTTCTTTTCCGGAATGAGCGTTTTGTAGAGGGATGCATCAAGATCCATTGATATTTTCGATATATTCTTGGTATCCATTGATCTTCTGTATTTTTTCATTGCAAATATTGATTGCATCAATGGTTCCCCTTGGTCTCCGATTATGTGTAGCCATTAGTCCAAAATATCAACCTCAAGTGTACAAAGACAGGCAGCAAAAGAGTATTCGTCGGGCAGTAACTGTGATCCAATCACAATCGTTTGTTTTGCCCGATGGGATATTTGAAAATCACGAAAATTTGGCCGGGAAAGTTAAAAACAATTTTCGTCCGTCAACCACTATTATAGTTCGTCACAGATGGAAACCATTGATTGGTACACATAAGCGTTGAAAGCGTGCGAAGTCAAAAACAACATCTTGACAGCGGGCCCCTAATGCTAGACTGCCAACAATTATATGGCATCATTTCAAGTACAATGGACGGCAAAATCATTTTTTCTCTTTATCCTTAATGATCAGCTTTGTTGTGTGATTTCTTTCTATCATAGGGATCTATAAAATCAATAGATCTTCTTTTACTCAATTCTATATATCCAGAGAAAACTGCTAAGGAGTGTTGGGCACTTAGTGGGTCCCGCCACTAAAGTACTACTGGCTAAGCTTACCAAGTGGGCCCCGCCACAATACACTGTACATGTAGAGTAATAAGTGCGAGGGCACTGGCTTCTTGCGTGTATAAGCCCAACCCAATGAGCACGCAATTTGGTTTTATAAAACTTGTAGAATTAGCAATAAGTGACAAGGGGCTTAAAACTCTAAAATGACATTAGAGGCCCTAAGTGAAGTTGTTAATAAAAAGCTAAAAGGGCCCAAATTACAACTCACATGAATCATGTGAGTGCCCTTGTGCTTTCCTAGAACCACTAGAGTCATTTAGTGTTAGTTTGAAACGACTTGGTTACTATAATTCCGATTGAAAATGTTTGGTAGAAAAGTCCTTTTTGGAAGGCACTTATTATTGACTTTTCATGATTCATATATTTTCATGTATCATCTCTCTAGGTAATTTTTATAAGAAATTTAGGAATTTCTTTAAAAAGGAGGGGTGAAGTGATGAGTAAGATTCTATTAGAGGACCTATCAGTTGCACAGTTTTTTGAATAAGAGAAATTCTCTAGGGATTATGTGAAACAATCTAAAACTAGAGGTGGCTTGAGATTTGAATTCTTTATAAGTACAACAGAATGGCAAGACGCTTGATTGAACCAATCGTAGTACCCCCAAAGACATGAGGACTACCCAAACTTAGTGGATCCACTCCTGAGTTTCATGGAGCATCGTATGAAAGTGCCAAAGAGCATATTGATGCTTTTTGGACCACCTGCTTTATCAGTGCCATCACAAACCCACATCATGAAATGATGTTTTTTACCACCACTTTATCTAGAACGGCTAGGCACTGGTATCATAGTCTGCAAAGAGGCTCAATTCACACCATCGAGGAGTTTCGTAGACTGTTTTTAATTGGGTATGCTCCCACTGAACGGCGGATGGCCTGCTATTCACACTGACTTCCCTACAGCAAGGAAGTAACGAAACCATCCGACAATATTGATGTTGTTTGACATAGTTTTCATGCCAAGTGAAATCCATTGTGTTACTACCACCCCTATTACTACTGACCTTCTTTCTGCAAGGGCTCAAGAATGACATACAAATGATTGTACGTCAGAGTAACCCCTAGACGTTGGCTGAGGCAGTAGAGAAGACAATCGTGGTAGAAGACGCACAGATTGTGGTTGCCCACGCATCCCACCTATCACAAGCAGTGAACAGCTTGAACCTAAGCCCAGAAACGTGGAGAGGAGGCCCAATCGCAGCTATAGGAGCACACCCCGTAGTGGAACTCCGGCCCATACAAGCTATTGAACCTCAACAAAGTAGGAACATGCAAACGCAAGATGCATGAAGGCTCTCCGATAGAGGCTATGAGAGCACAGGCTCTAACACAGAACTAGGCAATATGCCAGCCATGCTAAAAGGATACATGAACGTGATGAGTGAGAATATGTAGACCTTAGCAGCAGATGTAAACTTTCTCAAACAACACCAAAATTTGTTGGGTCAGAGACACCCCATAGAAGGACTGAACCCCTTAGTGTGTAAACACTGTAGAGGGAATCATTTAAATCGAAAATGTCCCAACCAAGTGTGCAGGTACTGCAAGAGGCCTGGACACTTGGAGGATAGATGCTGGGTATGTAGAGATGCACCAAACATTGGGAATAGGATTTCTGGGCCAGTAAACATAGAGGACAGAATGGTGGGCCATCCAGGCCACCTCAATACATACAATGCGGACCCAGGACTAGCCAAGAGGATAAAGGAAAGGCGCACGTAGAAGATGACTAGCCACCCGTGAACTTCATAGCCATAGAGACACTAGAGGAACCCATGAACAGAAAAGAGGTTTTAGTAGTGACCCAAAGTAACCTCCAGACGGAACTACCTCCCAAGAAATCCAAGCTTACTTTAAAACCACCACCAGAGGTAGATAACCCAGTGGTCATTGAGAAGCCAGTATTCGAACCTACACCCGTCTATGAGGATCCACTCCTTAAAGAGCAAGGTGAGGTTAGCGTCTTGGAGGGGCGCAGACATCCCAGATTCCTAGGACCAAGAAAAGGAAAAACCGGCCTGGAAACTAAGAGAACCATGACCCAAACATGCAGGTTTAGGAAGGATATAGACCTAAATCTGAAGAGAGGGAATACTGACCTAGGTCAAGCCCTAGAGATTCTAAAGTTGGAGATAGGGCCCCGGCAGCTAGGAGAGTTGTCACCCACTATTAAACGCACGGTCAAGACTACCTGACCAAATGTGTTGAAGCTGAGGCAGTGAGGAAGGCCGATGCCAACTCCACTATTAGTTCCTATTATTAAATATATTAGTACATTTTAGGTGCCCATTAGAACTTGTGAGTGATCACGGAACTCGTTTTCTAAACAAAACTATCAGTCACTTGTTGTCCTCGTATCTGGTTGTCCATAGGAAGAGCATACCCTATTACCCAAGTTGCAACGAACAAGCAGAATTGTCGAATAAGATTCTCTGTGATATTATCACTAAGAGGGTAGAAGCGTCACGCTCGGATTGGGAACACAAACTTCATGCAGTTTTATGGGCATTCAAAGCCACCTTCAAGGTGGGCACTGGACAAACTCCATTCCAAATGGTGTATGGATAGGAAGTCGTAATGCCGACTAAATTTGTCATTCCGAATCTGAGAGTCACTATCACCGAATGTTTGAGTACAGAGGAATCTTCCAAGAGGAGACTTCAAAATCTCCTCCAACTCCATGAAACTCACTTTCTAGCACTTCACGCTTATTTAGCTCCACCTAAACAATCAACCAAGTCATCCATCTTGGGCAACGTATATTTATCTTTAGTAGTTACTTTGTTTAACCCTTTATATTCAACACACATCTGGAGCCTCCATCTTTCTTCACTTTCAAAAGAACAAACGCATCCCATGGTGATTTACTAAGTCTTATATGACCCATCTTAAAATAATTTTTAATTTGATTAGTAACTTCTACCTCTTCCTTCTAAGAAAATTGATACAACTATTTGGAAATAGGATGACTGCCTAAAATTAGCTCAATTATGTGCTCTACGAACCTAGAAGGTGACAAACTATGAGATAATTTAATTGGAAAACATCTTGAAATTCATTTATAATCTTTTCAATTTGCTTATGATCTAAGATTCATTGAGTTAAGAATTTTAGAAAATTCACAATTTTTAAGATACATCTTTAAAAAAATCATATTTTTTAGAGACGTATCCACCAAACTCAACAATTAATCATTTGCAGCTCGACATACTAGCCAATTTCTAAATCTATGATTTTCCATGTATATGTAGAAACATAAAGGCAAGTCTATTTTTTAGTACATCAAAATTATTATGTGATATTTTGTATACACGGACTTTCAATTGTTTATGACATATAGTTATTCAAAAAAGTTTATCTTGTTCTCTAAAATTACTAAATATATTGAATACAGATTATAACTTATTTTGTTACTATTGTATGCATACAAATTTAGCCAATTTAAAAAAATTTGTGCTCTTTAGTGTGCGATGATTTTCACATGTTTACTCACAACCTTACAACAAAACATTTCTTTCGGAGTATGTTTATGTTTGAATAACAAAAACAGAATTCAAAGGTATGGCTTTAAAAAAATAATTCATTGATTTCACATCGTTATTCAATAACAAGAGTGTAAATGGAGTTATAGAAGTTGATTTTTATATAAATATCAATACTAGCATAAATATACATTGCAAGCAAGAATGAAGATACTAATTGTGATTCTTTGATTAATTCCATCATAACACTCTATTCTAGAAAATCAAACATGATAACAACACAACCTTCCACTCTTAGAAATTTTAAGATATATAATTGAAAATGGTTGCAAGTTTTCAACCCAATGAGTATGTGTGCTAATGTAAGATTCTCTCTAGGTATGCTTCAAGGTATTTTTTTTCATTTTGCACATTATGATGTAATGATGTTGAATGTTGACATTAACACATTCTAAAAGTCAAACTATTCTTTGAAATGTATTTAATTTCAAAAAACAATTGTTCAAAGCGAATGCTCTTTAATTTTCAAAAACTTGTAAGCGCATATTTGTAGGTAGTCACCACTAGGTTGAGCTAGCATCACGATTGTAAATTTAGTTTTTTTTTGTGATAGATTAATATAATCAGATCACATATCATGTTGATTTTCCAACTATGTGAATCAATAAGTCAACACATTAAATTGTCAAGTTCAATAGAGTTCAAAATTTGAAGTTAGACATGTAGACCTAAAAAATAGAATATATGGACCTTAGTTATGTGATATGAGCAATACAAATAAGGTTGTAAAGATTACTTTTGATAAAGAGATTAATGGTTTCAATGCAACTAAGACATTAGCTTAAAAAAAATTTCACTTTCCAAGGTTTTAATGTGGAACAACATACACAAACAACACATGAACATAGAGTTATATAGTATATAAGTTATTTCATTATTCTAACAAATAATTTCTCACTTTGGATCTAAAATCAACGAGCTCATTGTGGATTAATTGTGGAATAGAGTAGTGTGATTTTTTGCTTTTGTATATCAAAGTAGGAATCAGCATTGAGGTAAACCATTGAGGCTAGGATTGTGATTTGGTTCTTGTAAATTCTTTGACATCCCATTTCTTGATGTTCTTGGATGTCCAAGAAATAAGAAATGTGTGTTTCTTGATTCTTGGACCTTCAAAATGCTGTCTAATTTAGTTTCTTGTTTCTTGCAATTTGGTGGAATGTGTGTGTTAGATTAGTTTCAGTTTTCAACAACCCATTCATTCAATTTTGTAGCATTAGAAGTAGGAAAACCATTTGGTGTTCAACCGAGTTGCAGTCTGATCATTTGTTGAACATCTTGATTTGCATGTTTGGTTTTGAATGCATGTGAATACAGTTCAAGAAGGACCTTCCCGAGTGTCCTCTAAGAGGCAGGACATCACTACAATGATATCAGACCCTTTTGCCTGATCTGGGCAATGAAACAAGAAAGGTAAACATCAAGAAATGCCCACAAAATCTGTTGACAGGCAAGACAAAAAACGTAATCTATAAACAAGACTCTAAAACAAGGAATCAGTAAACATTTGGCACTGTTATTGCTTGAACTCCGACACATCCTAAACCCATCACTGCTGCAACACTGCCCTTGTTCAGATTCCTGCACACAATCTATCCATCTTTCAACACATATGAGTTCTACAGAGAATGTAACACTCTGTATTCTACAACATTCTTGATCTTCAACGTTTATAACTCTACTATCTATCAGCCCATATTGTCTGCCACATTCTTGTTCAGTCTGATTATGACACTCAATCCCAATCCATTCCGCACCAGCATTACAAACCTATAAGATCATTAAACTTTTGGCCAGGATCTGGTAAGGGGGCAGTAGATGGTCTATCTCCAAACGGATTAACAACTCTGCCGTTTTATATGGACTACCTTCGAAAATCATTTGCTACCTCAACATCAAGTTGCAAACGCATCAACCGCAAGATTTGTGCACCAAATCACATTTCGACCGACTCCTTCTGCCTTCTCCTGGCACCGAGTCATATCACACCCCGACCTCCATTCTTGACCGCCCTCCTACTTTAGCCGGGCCTCCCTGCCTTCTCCTTCCACTGAACCTCCCTGACTCCTCATTCCACTAAGCCCTCACGCTCCTACTTTAGCTGGGCATCCCTGTCTTCTTCTTCCACCGAGCCTCCCTGACTCCTCCTTCCATTGAAGCCCTCACGCTCCTACTTTAGCTGGGCCTCCCTGTTAAAATTGAAAAAACAATCCATATTGATTTCTTGACTTGCTACAAATGTTGTACCATGCAAGTATGTAGCTCATAAATGCAAAATGCCAAGTTTGGCCTACATAGAGCTCGAGCTACATGGTTATGCAATGTCTAGATTGAAGAATACAACTTGCATATAGTTTGTAGACATAGAATTAGCAAAGTCATGCTTGTAGAAACTCGTGGCAATTCACATGCATTAATTGTAAGTGATCCATAGTGACATGCAAGGCATGCACAAAGTGTAATGGACACGTGCATGATGATTTGTACTTTGTTAGTTAGAACTAGCACACTTGTAAAAAGTTGGTAGAATTTCATGCATGGCAAGTGACAAATGTCACATAGACTCTAGATGTCACTTTAGATGTCATTTTGTAATGAATGGATGTGGTTCTATCTCGAGTTACCTCAAACTCCATAAATATGTGTAGCTCTCCTCATAATCAATGATGAAGAACCAAAGTTTTGTACCTCATGCCATTTTGGATCTAAACTATTTTGCTTGTTATCTCTCTATCTTTTTCTCTCTAACTTGTGTTGAAACTAATGCTTATACACTGATATCTTGTACTTTTGCTAATTATTGATTATTGCTATCATATTCAGTTGCTTAGCATGCTAGATTGTGGTTAAGCCATTTTTTTTGAACTAGATCCTGCTAATCAATCTAGAATCAGGTTACTGTGCTAATCACAAAGCTTAATTAGATCCATCATACTTTTGGACATTCCCCACACGTGTGAAATCTAGAAGTTTTGTCATGGTATCAGAGCCAAATTAAGCTTTGCATGCTAACATCTCTGATTGTACAAGAAATTGAGAGCTAAATCAAGCAAAAAAAGCAGTTTTGCACTTTTTCTCACCTTTCTCTGAAGTGTATTTGGATCAAATCGGATTGGAACTGAATTTTCAGACCCGAAATGTAGTAGTACGGAATTCTGGAATTCCGCACGTGTGAAAATCAGATATTTTCAGTCCCATTGTTCTCCTTGCTTATAGATCCAAAGATAGCAGTGTTATAGCTTGATGGAAAGCTTATGATCTGTACTTCCATAGAAATTGAAACCAAATCAGGTTGTACTTGCTTTGTTCATGTGCCCTTGGAAACGAGGAAAAGAGATGATCCTAATTCTATTATGGAGATCATGGTTGGATATGCATCCAACAAGAAAGCTTATAGAATCTATGTTCCCTCTACCTCAACTATAATTGAGAGTAGAGATGTTATATTCCATGAAGATCAAAAATACATTCTTGAGGAGGCCGAGTTCAAAGATTTTCACAAAGATACTCCAAGCATCACCCTTGAAGATTCTCATAGAGAGATGGGGCTGAGAATTGAGGAGGAGTCACCTCGAATCTTTTCACCAAGGAGATCTCAAAGAGAAAGATCTGAGACTAGAAGGCTTACTTATGAAGATAGAGGCAAGAAAGTGGAAATCAACTCCACTAATTGTGCTTATTTTATTTCTCATGAGGAGCTGAATGATGTATATGATGCACTCAACTCGAAGGAATGGTACCTTGCCATGAAGGAGGAATATGATGCTTTGATGGCCAATAAGACATGGGAGCTTGTGGATCTTCCATCCAACAAGCACACCATTGGTTGCAAGTGGGTTTTTCGAGACAAGTATAATCAAGATGGCACAATCAACAAGTACAAGGCTAGGCTTTGTGCTAAAGGTTTTGCTCAAGTTTATGGACTTGATTATGAGGAGACCTTTGCTCTAGTTGCAAAGATGGTATCAATTAGAATCATAATTTCTCTTGCTTGTTTTTTCAATTGGCAAGTTCTTCAACTAGATGTCTCTAATGCATTTCTAAATGGGTACCTAGAAGAAGAAATTTATATGGATCAGCCTATTGGGTTCATCCATAACAAAGAAAAAGTGTGCTTGCTCTTCAAAAGTTTATATGGATTGAAGCAAGCTCCAAGGTCATGGTATTCTCGACTTAACACCTTTCTTGAGTCACTAGGATCTAATCCCAGTAACTATGATCCTTCGTTATATGTCAAGTTTTTTGATAAAGATATTGTCATTCTTCTTATTTATGTTGATGATATCATTCTGACAAGAAGTAGTATCAAGTTAGTTGAGGAAACCAAGATTGCACTTAGAAAAGAGTTCAAGATGCAAGATCTTGGAAAAATTCACTATATTCTAGGATTAGAGATTGACTTTCTTAAAGGTAAAGCTTTTGTATGTCAATCCAAGTATGCTCTTTCAATGTTAAAGAAGTTCAATATGTTGAATTGTAAGAGTATAGAAACACCTATGGAGCAAAATGTAAAGGACTCTAACAAAGGTGATGAAAGATCCTTCGTGGACATCACACTTTTTAAAAGTCTTATAGGCTCCTTAATTTGGCTCACTATAACTAGACCTGACATAAGCTTTAGTGTTCATAAGTTGAGCCAGGCTATGCAAAATCCTACTATCTATCATTGGAAAATGGCCAAGAGAGTGCTTAGATATATATCTTCAACTTTTGATTTTGGTTTATTGTATAAAAGTGAAGATCTTTCTATTATTGGTTATTTTGACTCGGATTTTGCAAGTGATAGAGCAGATCGAAAATCTACAAGTGCTTATGTCATATATCTTGGAGGAAACTTGATATCTTGGCTTTTCAAAAAGCAAGATACTATATCACTCTCATCATGTGAAGCTGAGTACAAGGCGCTCACTACAACAACAAAGGAAGTGCTTTGGATCAAGAGGTTACTAGTGGAGCTAAAGATAATTATGGAAGAAAATATACCTATGATCATGTGTGACAACATTTCAGCTCAAGCCCTTGCCAACAACCCAATATTCC
This sequence comes from Diphasiastrum complanatum, assembly GCA_029204225.1. Taxonomy (NCBI): domain Eukaryota; kingdom Viridiplantae; phylum Streptophyta; class Lycopodiopsida; order Lycopodiales; family Lycopodiaceae; genus Diphasiastrum; species Diphasiastrum complanatum. The sequence goes on from CM055101.1 coordinate 23,430,186, forward strand.
ATGCAAGGAGCAAACATATCGAAGTTGCACATCACTTCGTGAGAGAGAAGCTCATTGCAGGTGAAATCAAATTGGAGCACATCGACACATCATCTTGCATTGCAGATATGCTCACCAAACCTTTGAGCAAAAGTTCCTTCAACAAGCATAGAGCCAACCTTGGAGTTATACCAAGATCCATGTTCAAATCAATATAGATCATTTTTAGGAGGAGTGTTAAAATTGAAAAAACAATCCATATTGATTTCTTGACTTGCTACAAATGTTGTACCATGCAAGTATGTAGCTCATAAATGCAAAATGCCAAGTTTGGCCTACATAGAACTCGAGCTACATGGTTATGTAATGTCTAGATTGAAGAATACAACTTGCATATAGTTTGTAGACATAGAATTAGCAAAGTCATGCTTGTAGAAACTCGTGGCAATTCACATGCATTAATTGTAAGTGATCCATAGTGACAAGGCCCGTGTCTACATATAGTATGATAACAAGATGTACCGAGTGTGTGTCAACATAGACGCACTAGCGACAATAGGAATCGTCTCGAGTACATTCCAAAAACCCTCCCATCGTAGTGACCCTACCCTTATCCAACCATTCATAACTCCGTTGGATCCCGAAACTCAGCTAAAGACTAACAACGGGTACTTGATAGAGACTATCTATCAATAACCCCATCGTGCAATCAACAACATATCTGCTGAATAACTTTCTAGTTGTCTCATCCTTGCACAAGGAGCACATACAGTCTAACCTCATGAGCCAAATAGTGGAATTAGAATTGGAATACCCTAACCCCTCTGTCGTACCTTATGACTGGTCCATTTCAAATTTCAGAGAAAAAGAACAAATACGATTGTACTATCAATCATTAAGAGTTATTGGTTGCTTAATCTAAAGATATGTGCTCAACTATTCTCTTTGGCTAGAAAACAAAAAGCTAGTCTTCCACATTTATAGGAATATCTCCTATAAAATAGGATATAATGGAATCTTCTTATCTTATCTTCTAGAAGCTTATCCACACGTGTGAATGGTTTCTTGACATGTGTGAGTAATAACTCATTCACATGGAAGTCCAATCTACTTACACAAAGTGTGACCAATTTGACCATTTTCAAGATTCTACTCAAAGGTCAATTTCACACTAGTGTAGATCAAGCTAAAGTCAATCTAACTTTATAAAAGTGACTTACGTACATTCTTTCACACGTGGGAATAGACTCCACATGTGTGAGATCCTATCAAGATCAATTAACTTGAGATCTACAAGGTACACCAAGTTGGAAGTGATATTTTTAACACTTCTCCACACTTCTAACTTGGCAAGTCTAATGTACATCTATCTACAACTCCAAGAGCATCTCTTAACTTGAAAAATGAATCTTTAGCCAAAGGTTTGGTTAAGATATCGCTATGAACTTGGATGAAGGCACATGATGAAGTTGAACCTCCTTGGATTGCACCTTCTCCCTCACAAAGTGGTGAGCTATCTCAATATGCTTTGTTCTAGCATGGAAGATTGGATTGGTAGCAATTTGTTGAGAAGCTTGATTGTCACAATAGATGAAAAAGACCTCCTTGGCCTTTAGCACTTGAAGCTCCACCAAAAGCCTTCTTAGCCATAGGAGTTCTTTGGTTGTTGAAGTCAATGCCTTGTACTCAGCTTTACAAGAGGAAAGAGAAATTGTATCTTGCTTTTTTGAAAGCCAAGATGTCACTCCTCCACAAAGAAAAGTGACAAATGCACTTATGGATCTTCTATCCATATTGTCTCCTGCAAAATCTGAATCCGAAAATGCTCTCAAGTACAAGTTAGATCCTTGATAGAGAATGCCAAAAAATCTAGTAGAAGAGACATATCTAAGCTCTCTCTTGGCACTTTTCCAATGATGTATCAAAGGACCTTGCATACATTGACTTAACTTGCTTACACTATAGCTCAAATCTGGTTTAGTGATTGTCAAATAGATTAAAAAGCCTATTAGCTTCCTAAAGAGTGTGATGTCCTCAAAGGATGCTTCATCACAATCATTAGTAACTTTACAAGCTTGCTCCATAGGGGTGTCAATCCCTTTACAATCTTTCATGCCAAACCTTTCAAGAATAGAAGTAACATACTTTGATTGACTTATAAAAGTAAAATCACTACCTCTAGTAGCTTCTATTCCAAGTATGAACTTAAGAAGTCCTAGATCTACCATCTTGAATTCACTAGACAAGGAAACTTTAACATTTCTTATGCCTTCACCATCATTTCCTATCAATATGATATCATCAGCATAAAGTACTACAATGATGATCTTTCCATCATTACATCTGATGTACAAAGAAGGCCCATAAGAGCTAATCACAAAGCCAAGAGAGTAGAGAAAATCATGCAACCTAGAGTACCAAGCCCTAGGTGCTTGCTTCAAGCCCTTAAGTGGCAAACCTTGTCCTCCTCACCATCCTTGATGAAGCCCTCGAGTTGCAACATGTATATTTCCTCCTCCAAGTATCCATTCAAGAAAGCATTTGTCACATCCATTTGATAGAGATTCCACTTGAATAAAGTAGCGATACAAATGATCAATCTAATGGTTACAAGTTTTGCTACAGGAGCAAATGTTTCTTCATAATCTATGTCTTTACTTTGAAGAAATACCTTAGCAACCAATCTAGCATACTTATAGATCCATCTTGATTGTACTTTAATCTATAAATACACATACGTGCAAGTGGATTCTTCCCATATGGAAGGTGTACAAGATTCCAAGTTTGATTATCTATCAAAGCATCAAACTCTACTTGCATTGCATCTCTCCAAACTTGTGATCTATTTGCATCTTCATAACATGATGGCTCTTCAAGCATTGTGGTTAGAAAAGAGTAAGAGGTAGAAGGAGATGTGTCAAACTCTTCCCTTTGCTTCCCTTTCTCAAAGTATGTGAGCCTTGAAGCTCAGCCTTGCTCCTTGTGGATCTTCTTGACTCCTTTGGCACTTGATTTTGATCTTCCAAAAGATCATTTTCAAGAGGCTCCTCCTTGAGTGTTGCAAGATCTTCATCACCTAAGAGATTAGATGCATTTGGAAAAAACTTGTAACTTTGAGATTCATCAAACAAGACATCCTTGCTAGCTTTTACTTTATTTGAAATAGGATCAAATATCCTATATCCTTTGCTATTTTCACTATAGCCTACAAATATTCCTTTGAAGGAAGTTGCATCTTCTTTCCTTCTTGCTTCCAAAGGAATGTGGACATAACATATACATACAAACACTTTAAAATCTTTTACATTGGGATTATTGCCAAACAAAGCTTGAAATGGTGAGATCCCACCGACAGCACTACTAGGAAGCCTATTACATAAGTAATTAGCACAAGTTATGGCCTCCCCCCAAAAAGTGATGGGTAGAGATGCATCAAGTCTTGAAGACTTTGCACATTCACAAAGACTCCTATTTTTCCTCTCGGCCACCCCATTTTGTTGGGGGGTGTAAGGACAGCTGAGTTCTCTCTTAATGCCATTTAGCTCACAAAAGTCTATCATCTTGTCGGAGATATACTCTCCTCCATTATCACATCTTAGAACTTTAATGCAAGAACTAAGTTGCTTTTCCACTAGAGACTCAAACATTACAAAAGCTTCACATACAAGGCTTTTCTTAGGCAATTATTCAATCCAAGTGTATATAGTACAATCATCTATAAAAGTCACATACATTAAAGCACCTCCATTACTTTCATGAGAAAAAGTATGTACATCCGAATGGATAAGATCTAAAGGTGAGGTAGATCTTGTTAAAGATCTCTTCTAGGAAGTCTTGTGTGACTTTGCAAGGCCACATGCCTCACACACTTTGCCACACTTCTTGAAAGCTTTTGGTAGGCCGAGAGCTAGCTCCTTTGATGCCATGGATTCCATTGATTGAAGATTAGGATGTCCCAACCTTTTTGCCAAAGCTCCACTTGAGTCAATCCTCCCTAACCATATTCCACTTTCAATAGCCACATTAGCATCCAACTTAAAGAGCCTTCTTTGCTTAATGCCACTAGCTATGCACTTATCACTTTTCAAGATGGAACACACTCCATTCTTGAAATGTACATCTAGTCCATTGTCCATTAATTGACCAACACTAAGCAAGTTTTTTGTAATGGATGGAACATACAAAACATTATCAAGATCTATTCTCTTAGATGATCCTAAGCATAATGGAATAGATCCTATGCCATCTATCTTGCATTCTTGATCACTAGCAGTGTAGATTTATTTCTTAGAATCATTACAAGAAAGTAGATAAGAAAAATAATGCTTGTTGAATGACATGTGGGAACTAGCCCCACTATCAATCCACCATGTCTCTTGGCTTGATGTTGGTGTAGATGCTACCATCAAGGATGTGTTGAAGCCATCCTCTTCCTCCTCTCCTTGTGCAACATTCAAAATGTATGTTGGTGATTCACTTCAGAGTCACATTAACCAGTTTAAGAATCTCTTGCAACAGATGGACACTATCTATTCCCATTGAAGGTCCAAGCTCCTCTACTTCCGACGAACAACAAATCAATGGCAGGTCAGAAGATGATAATGTTGTGGTCCAGCAACTACAGTATGATAGAAACGATCAACTTCCTCTATTACCCAGAAGATCTTCAAGAACCAGCAAACCACCCAACCGGTATATCAATGAGTCTGCAACCTACCTTGTTTAGGAATCGACGCTGTCCAAGAGGCACTCAGTTATCCTGACTCAAAAGCTATGGATAAAGAGTATTCATCTCTTATCAAGAACCAGACGTGGATGATTGTCGAATTACCTGCTCGCAGAAACGTAGTTGATTGCAAATGGATTTTCAAAGTCAAGTACAGTGTAGATGGAAGCATCGACAGAAGAAAGGCATGACTAGTAGCTAGAGGTTTTTCTCAGGTATACAACGTCGATTACATTGAGACCTTCAGTTTAGTAGTCAAGCATTCTTCTATTCAACTTTTGCTATCATTTGCCTCTACAGCAGGTTTGAAAATACATCAAATGGATGTATAGACAACATATCTCAATGGAGTTATCGAAGAAGACATTTACATGGTGCAACCTGAAGGTTATATTATCGAGGGTAAACACAATCATGTGTATAAACTCCACAAGGCATTATATGGCTTGAAGCAATCTGGTCGAGCATGGTTTCAAAGGATCAATACTTTCCTTATTGATCACGGCTATACACCTAGCTCTTCAGATTCAAACGTTTACTTCAAAACAGTGCAACAGTCTTTTATCAATATCACTTTGTATGTGGATGATACATTGTTTTTTAGCAACAGTATCGATTTGATAAAAGAAGCCAAGACAATGCTATCTTCCGACTTCGACATGACCGATCTGGGTGAAGCTCATTTTTGCCTTGGTATACAAATCCACAGAGATAGAAAGCTGAAGTTGGTCTACATTACACAACAAAGGTACATCTACAACATGTTAGTCAGATATAATCTAATGAATAGCAAGTTAGCTCTCTCGCCAATGGAACCAAGACTCAAATCGTCAAAGGACTAGTGTCCCCAAACAATTCATAAAAAGCAGTTGATGTGTGAGTATCCTTACCATTCTATTATAGGATCATTTATATATGCCATGATCTATACTAGGCTGTTGATCTACGTTTTAGATTAATAAATCATTCAACAAAAACTGAACCAGTGTGCGGAATTGATAAATGAGTGAATGAGATACACAAGCGATGGCAAACATTAACTCATTCAAGGTCATGCAAAATTAAGAGAGATATGTGCATAATAGCTACAGTATCATCTATTGATCCTCTTGATTTCAAGCGTTGTATGACAAGGCATGAGAGAAGTGGTGTTCTCCCATGAGTAATGTCTTGCTTACTAGCGGACTTCTTGGATCTTTGTGGAACCTGCTTACAAAACTTGTCTCGCTCACAGGCGGACTTCTAATCTATAGTCTATATGTTTCTATCTGCTACTATATGTATCTTATACATTCAGAGTATCACATCAAATAAAGACTAAACAATCTATACCTAGTCATGGATTAAAGAGAGGTGGGTTAGGCACGTCCTAACACTCTTCTGCTAACGTCATCATATCAAATTAGGGTTTTTGTATTTCATGGTACTTACATGATCTTTCCGATCCTTTGCTACGTGAAGGTGGAAAAGTGTCATGAAGATTTTCGTGTCGCTTCGAGCCGTTTGACTTTCGTGTCTCTGATTTTCTCCTACTATATCACGAAAATTTTCTTTCGCGAACTTTTTGCATTTGTGTCTCTTCGTCAGGGTGTTCGCAAACATTTTCGCTTCGTATCTTTTCGTGATGTTTGCGAACATTTTCACTTCGTGTCTTTTCGTCAAGACTGAGGGCCGAAAGCTAGCAAAGCTTTGGTAATAGAAATGTTTTGTTTCTTCAGCTCCCTCTCAAAGTGTGGTAGCTTTATGACTCCAAGACAAACATGGGCTATAGCCAAGGTGGTCATCAACACTTTAAAACCCGTTGTTCATCAATGCATTATGAACCAATCTAGAGGGCATTGCCTGCTTTCTGATGCATTGGCTGCAACACTTTCCATGTGTATAAAGATGCAACGAGATTATGCCCAAAGAGCTAAAATGAACCCCCCCCCCCCTTGCAGCTAGGGGATTTTGATTCCGAGATGGAGATTCTATGTGCCCGTATGCAAGTTGAGGTAGTTTCTATGTTGCATGCATTTCTCTCATTTGCAATTTCATTTTTGCCCGACAAAGCACACAATATGCTAGCTATCATGCTCGATCCTTGGTACAAGGGCCTAAATTTAATTAGCGAGTATGTGGGCAAGGAAATAGCAATGTAGTTGGTTGCACAATATGATTGTCATGTGGTAATTTCATTTTTGATCACAATTTTTAAGCACTTGAATCCAAGCCAATGTGAAATCCCCCCTCCGGAAAATCTGCCACTCGAAAACTCCTTGTTTGGAGCAACCGCTTCAAATGAGGAGGCTACTATTGGACTTCTCAAATCTGAATTATCCATGTATCGCCAACTCATTGTAAATCCTAACGAGTGCAAGTGTGCTTTGGGGTGGTGGAAGGGCCATCAAGTACAATTTCCCAATGTGGCTTTCCTTGCAAGACAGATTTTGGGGATTGTGGGCTCGCAAATTGAGACAGAGTGCATATTTAGCATTGTTGGAATAATCACTAGCTTGCAGTGATGCCAACTTGGCATTGAGAACCTCGACAATTTGGTGCTCATCCTCAGCCCGATGATGTGCGAATTGATTGCAATGTTGCAGAGCAGGGGGTTAAAGGTTCTTAATGTCAAAGGACATGATGATTGATGACAATGAGGATCTCATTGCAAATGCAGGCCTGTTCGAAGATGAAGATTACCCTTGATATATCTCTCAATGTTTTATGAATGCAGATTTTTGTTTGTTGCATATTATATATAGAGATTTTTGTATAGCGATTTCGCATTTCCTAGTCTTAGAAAAGTAGTTGAAAGCCAAAACACAGTAAAAACCGTTTAGCATGTATATTTATATTTTTGATGGCTGCATTAAAAGGACAAGTATACATCGCGAATACAAGAAAAAACATTATGTTGTTATGATATTGCAAGTTAGATCAATGGTTGTACAAAAGAGTTGTCTTGTTAAAGAAGCGTAGTTCTTTTGCAGGCCCTAATATAGGAATTTTATAATGCCTTTGGTGAAGCAGGTAAAATAGGAGTTGTGTGCAACTTAGAAGGCTTGTAGATGCATAATAAATGTTTTAAAACAATGTTCTTATGCTTTTGTTTTGTCAAGTTTGGGCCAACAGCACTAAGAAGGTTAAACAATTTGTTTTTCAATGTCAATTTTGGGTCGGTTACACTTGAAAGGTTCGACAATCTGTTTTTTAAGTGCTCGATTAATCTTATATTGGCTAGTTGTATTTTGGAAGTTGGCTGCATTTTTTAGTGCTCGTTATGCAAGGAGCGATGACTGTAAAATTAGCACAGTCAAGGCTGATAGATTTCTCAAATACCAGTGATTCACATGGCCTTGAAATGGGGTGCAAAATAATGAGTACAAGTTAACAAAGTGGTTGTAAAATGTGTAATTTCATGCTAGTAAGTTGACCGCAATGTAACTGAAAATCAGCAATTGGTAGTTCCAATAAATATCTTCATATGGGAGATTGACAAAGCACAATTTGGCCTCATTTTTAGCAACCTATAGGGCTGTAAATTAGGAACAATAAGACTGAAAATCTAGTGCTTTATTGAATGTTTAATATAAGTGAATTAGGGGAATGTTCAATAGTGTTTACTTTAATGTTATATGATCATATATTGGCTGATTCAGTATTTGGATATAGATTGCAGGATCTATGATTGCAGGTTTGCTATTAAACAAGGAATGGATTTGTTGCTTCCTGTAACATCACAACTCACCATGCACTTTTTAGGATTTGAGGTTTGAATTTCAATTTAGGGTTTTTTTGTTTTGACTTTTGACCTTTTTATTCTAACAATAATTTAATTCAATAAGCTTAGTAGTACCTCCAAACTTCATTAGAATATCTTTCCCTAAATCCAGCTTCAATGCCCCTGAAATTGTAACTAACTATGCCAAAAAAACTACAGAAACCACATTCTCTTTGAAGCATTGAGTTTAACTCCTAAATCTAAGAAAGTATAAATGATGCACATCAGCATAATTAGATAGAGAGAAAATGCCTAGCTGAATTAATTGCACGTAATAAATTAATCAAGTCGAGCTTATAAATAATATTCAAAATGAATCAGCAAAACTCTATTAAATGTCTCCTTTTTCAGACAAGAACAAAGCTTGTAACTTGTTATTATAAGCACAATGCATTCGTTGCTCCAATTTATTTTTCCAACAATAAAATTCTAAATATCTATACTCGGGTGGTATTATCTTTGCAATACCAGTTCGATCCATACCAGTTTGAAGTTTGTAAATCATGTCTATGTCCATACCCGACTGGTAATAGAAAACTTATTTTCTTTAATACCATAGATCCGTCTGGTTTTAGAAAATGCGGAGTAGTCCAATACCATGACCGAGCTGGTATTTAAAATAGTGATACCCACCCAACACTGGTTAGAACTCCCCCACGAGTGCCTTGGGCATGAGAAACACCATAATGAAAGGTGGCCGCAAATTTCTTGATGAGGCAATGCTGATTAAATTCTTGCAGTTTCGTCTCTTGCAATGCAATGAGGACATTCTTTGAAGGATAAGAGGCCAGAACTTGAGCCATGCAGGTGCGGCGCAGCGGATCATTCAGGTCGCGTACATTCCAGGAATACAGATTCATGCAGAAAACGTCGAAAGAGTAGAAGCAGGCAAAGGCTGCTGTGATGAGAGAGAGTCTCCCGTGCCACCAACTCAGGAAGGAGCTTGGCCCTTAAGTCCCTCTTCATTGTAGTAAGCTTGTTAGAGGCCTTGGTCGTCGTAGAGCGCTTCTTAGTGATGGTTGCAGCCGCAGGCACCCCTACAAGCAGGACAGTCGAGGGGGGCGCCCGCGAGATGGGCTAGTACGGGCTACCATGGACAGAGAGGGCGTTGTCACCGAGGGAGGTATCAGCCCCTGCACCGAGGCCAAGGGCGTCCGCAGCAGAGCATCAGGTTAATCCTCAGGATAATCTGCCCACTGAGTCAACTCAGTAGTTTGAAGATCAGAACTGGGACGCATGGGCAAGGGAGGCTGCATGCCAGTGAGGGCAGTCGATGCCACAAGCTCTGCAGCAGCAGAGAAGGACCCCAGTGGCGAAGGAGGTAGAGCCTGCTGCTCGCTGGGCACCGTTGGGGGCGAAGCAGGGGGGTTGGCCAAATGCCGAGAGGGTCGGCTCAACAATGCAGGTGCATCCAAGGGAATAGGCAGCAGAGGAGGCAAAGAAGACACTGCCGGAGCAGCCTTGAAGGTCGGTCGGGGCGGATGGGAATCCACAGCCCCTGTCAAGAAAGGAGCATTCGAGCGTTGCGGAGGCAAGCACCGAGCTGGTAGGGGGCAGTTCACCACCACATGCCCAAGGCGGCGGCATCTGTAACAGGAGTCCGGGAGTCCTTTAAAGATAATTGGCTGCACGTAGGACCGATCAGCAGAAAAAAAGTGAACCTACTCCACCAGAGGTTGAGACAACTTCCAAAGGACACAAGCATGGACATGAGGTGAAGGATTGTGGGCTTTCCAGGGTTGCAAGAGAAGCACCTTCCCTATGCTGTCTAGAACTAGATCCAATGCAGGTTGAAACTTGGGGGGAAAGAACGGGAGCTCCACCCAGACATGGACTTCCAACTGAGAGGTGTCATCAATGGAAAAGGAATCAGTGTAGCGGGTTACATAAACAGGGTTCCCCCCAAAGAGATAAGGCCCATTCGCCAACACCGAATTGACTTGAATTGCACTTCCCAAAGTGAAAAGGAAAAAGCCCTTGCCCAACACCTGAGAGCCTAACACTTTCACATTGAGAAGGCCCCAATGTATCTCCCCGAACCTCTTAGCCCCATCTGCATAGGGGGGTTTCCCCATGAAATACGTAACCACAATAATATCAGCAAGCTGAGTAATGTAATCCTGAAAAAGAGCAGGATGAAGCTGAAAGGAACGCACCTTCAAATCAGCCGATGAAGTGGAATGGTCAGATCGGCGAGCAAATCCGCTATCTGCGCAACCCTGGTGCGACCGAAGGGTGCATCTGAGCCTGCTCCAAAAGCTCCTGAAAGGTGTCTTGAATGCAGCAGGGGTGATGAGGCTGCTACTGCCCCTGCCTGGCAGGCCTGGAGGTAGGAGAACGTGTTTGTTGTCGTCGAAGCTTGCGTTTGCAAAGTTGAGAACGCCTGGCATGGAGAGGGACAAAAGGCACCACCTGCAGTGACCTGGCAGACCTGTGGGTTTGCTCCTTGGAGACCCCCTGATACTGCTTCTTGACGTATTTTCTCTTGTTGGCGTCCACCTTGTCGATTGAGGAAGGAGGCTGCGATTCTGTTGACATAGGGTGAGGCAGGGAGATCAAATCCGCCATGTTGCCAAAGAACCGAGCTGCAAGAGGCAGGAGAAGGCAGATAGCTGACCGAGTGTTGAGAGTGGGGACCCACCGACTCCACAGAAGCAAACACAGGAGGGAAAACAGGCAGAGCCGTCAAACGAGGAGAAGGGGGTTGTATCGCCAGACCAGCAGAAAAAGAGAGTGTTGTAGCTAGCAGAGCTCAACGTCTCCGAGAGAGCAGAGAGGTCCAGACCAAGCGCAGCAGGATCGCAATCCAAACACAACCTAGAGTGAGGCGATGAAGGGGCAGAAGAGGGAGGAGAAAGAAGCTCCATAGAATGCTCTGAAGCATGCCGCGATTCTGAGGCAATACCGCTCGTGCGAGGAGGAGCCATTCCCTCCAAGAGCTTGGGTTCACTACCGCCAACCCCCCCTAAATCCATGTCCACATCAAGCGGAAAACCTTCCTCCGCCATCCCTATCATCTTTTTGCAGGCACGTGAAAGTCTAATTTTAAAAGGAGATTATATACTTGCTTTCTCTTTCCAAACTGCCTCCTTGCACGGTGTGCTATTTTATAGTCTTCCTTTTGGAAAGAACTAATCTCGACTTTAATACTCTGAGAATGTTGTTGATATTCAATAGTAACCTACCGGTTTTGCAAAAAAAAAAGGTCTTGATAAAATCATAGGAACACAAGGGGTGGGTGTATTTTTTTGAGTAGGCATTATTCTAGTCCATGCTCTAGGTCGCCGATCGTTTGAAGCAGTCTTATTAAAATAATTTCACAGGTTTATACTGGTGGCGGAAGACTGGAGAAAAGCCTGGACGCCTAATCGGTGATGAGGCAACCAAAGGCCCAAGCCAACCTTCACTTCACTGTTCAGGATCCGTGGCCCTTCCTCGAATCGAGAGGAGGTGGACGTGTGAGTTGTGACTGGAGTCAGCTATTACCGGAGCAGCTTTTTTCTGCGTCTTTTTGTTGCTTTCGCAGCTCGCTGGCAGGCAGCATCGGGCTTATAACCTGGAAGTTGGTTCGCCTGGCACCATTACCTGTATCTCGCTCCGTAGTGCCTGTCGTTGGTCTGCAGGAATCAACCTTTTATTTTGTTCAGTCTCATCCTTCTTTGCTTTGATTGCAATGGGAAGGCTGAAACCTTGAAAGTCGAAACCATTTGTTTTACTTAAGGACAAGGCGGTGCAGTTTGCAAGGCTACATGCAGCTTAGTTTCTGCTGGTATTAATCAACTCTATTCCTCTGCATCCTTTAATGTATCGGAAAATTACGGTAAATTAAATTAATTTGTGATTTTTTAATGTTAAGCTTTATACATGGGAAGTTGGGTTTGGTTTGTTGAACAAACATTTGCTTGTTCTGTTTCCTATTATTTGATCTGAATCCGAGGGGGCTTCCAACTTAAATGTTAACGACATTTCTAGAATTTGGTGTTCATTTTGTCGGTATCAAAAGCGCGAAATATGGTAGCCATGGTTTTGAAATTCATTTTTAAATTTGTTAACGCACTGTGCAAATGTAATCAAACGCCAACCGCCGCTGACGTCTTATTAATTGCTTATATGATCCTGAAAAGTAATAATAAACGCCTTCCTGTTAAAACTCATGCAATGTTTGCTTCTGAATTTTCATGGTGCGTTGCCGTTTAGCGTATAATTGTTTGCATGTCCAAGTGAGTGATTCAGACGAATCGTTTTGTCCGTTACAGCGATTTTGCAGCTTCTACAAAAGCAAATTGTTGAATATGACGAAGATTACTGTGAGTGGCAAAGAGATCGTCAAAGTCGTGGTTGTGTCTGGGGGCGTTCTTTTTCTTGCTTTAAGTGGCACCAGCATCCTTCAGAAGTTTATATTTGTTAAATATCCGATTGCCGTCGCTCAATCAAAGTTGGTCAAAGGCATCTGCAGGCTTCCGATTGCCCTTTTTCCTTCAACGCGCGATGCAGTTATATCTGAACTTTCAAGAAAAGGTTCAACATCACCGGTATCACAGATTTGCTGCAACAAAGATAGCAACGAGAAAAAAACTTTTATAACCTTTGAAGGCGGGAACTCAAAATTCAAGCCTAAAATCAGCAATCTCCTGAATCAAGAAATGTTTAAGACTTCGACAAGCTGTGTTAATCAGGCTACTCTAGATGCTGGAGCAGTGCGGGGATCAGTTGAAGATGGAGAAGAAGATGAAGATGAAAGGGGAATTTTTTTGGAATTAATCTCTAATGTTGCACCTGCCGAATCAAATTTATCTGGTGAGGCTAGTTCTTACTCTTATTAGGTGAAAAACATGTTAACGTCAAATAAAACTTGTATTCGCTTTTTCTGAGAGACGTTTAAGATCAGACAGCAGTGTATCGTACAGTTTTTGAGAGCGCTTCCGTATTGTTCCGTCTTATTTCGTACGCACATCCCGTCATAGTCGAGAGTTATCTTTTCATGTAACTGTTTGAACGTCACAGGCATTCGTGAGCATGTTCGCGAGAAAAAGAAAGTCCATTTTGCTGCAAGTGTCATAGAGCCAAAGGGCGATAATCGCGAGTACCGGCGCAATCCAAAATCGAGTCAAAGGCGTCCCACTCTGTTGTTGTCTACGACCAGAAAGCCTCTACTTCGCCGAGTAAATGGGGCAGGGCTCATGCATTCTAATAGTCAATCCGTGGCTACTGAAAGCGTGCAGTCTTCAGATCTGGATTCTTTAAATTGTTCTCACGCCGATCGGAGAAGCTTGGACGTTGGTGAGAAAAGTAGCAAAATAAGAACTCTTTTTGGATCCCAACTTCCTGCAAACAGGATCGCTCTGTATGCCGGTATGTATCCAGATCGTTTTCAAAGAGCTCTTGTTTGACGCAGATCTGTTGTTAGAAGTGCGGAGAAAACAAAGGGCCGTCATAACTAAACTAGATTTATCAGCTTCGAGACTATGGTGCAACAGTCCTTTTTGGCCGTCTCATACTGTTATGAGGTTGATGGACAAGCATAAAATTATGCGTTCGGTAGTGGAGGCCAGACGCAATTGACATCGAAAGGACTCTACCTTTCTTTCTTGCGGCGCGCATCCTTTGTGTATATGAGGCCGAGTTGTAGCAACTGTCGAATTAGAGGTGATTCCTCGTTTTAGTGAAACAGTTTAAATTATTTCATGGGAGATAAGCTTGCTAATTGCAAAGCTTTAACAGTGTTGAAAGTTAAAGCCAACCAAGATATGTACCAAAGCAGAAGGCCCTTATTTCTGCTTTTCTATTTGTTCTGCTTTTATAACGCATGTGTTATGATTTGCTGTTTTAATAGACATTCAAGTTGCTATTCTCAGATAGTCTCTATCAAGAGCCAGAGCAGCAATTTTTGTGAGGACTATTAAGGCATGGCGGCTTGTTTCAAGTCACAAATCACTGTACAGAACAAACTGGTGTGCTCAACTGTGCGCTCTTTTGGTCGTATGGAAGTTGCAACGTTTGCTGAAGATTTTTTTGTTATGATTTTCCAGTATCGCCAGAACATTTCTGATTGAGTTGTATTTGATTCAAGGGCACAGTTACATGTTCAAGAAGAGAGAGGGATTTGCGATCTAAGGGTTCATTTCTTATTTCCTGTGTGCTTTTCAAGTTTGTTACTTCCAAAGTAAAGGGTGCACATGAAGAGGTCAATTGTATGTGAGGTACTCATGTTTAATAGCTGGGCATGGGTGGGAGACGTGCGCGCATTCGCGTGCGAAGATGAGATCTGAATCTTGCAGGCAACTGGGACCTTGTATCTTGGAGCCTGGACTCAGGCATAACGGCCATTTTAGCGTGGCACACGCCCACCCACATGCATCAGGCATTTGAGCCTGGCAAGCTGAGCACACTTTTTTTTTCTTTGAAACTTTTTGGCTGCCCGGAACATATGTTATCAGGTATCCAAAAACATAATCCCATAAGCAAATCACAGCAATGTTCAGTGGCTTATAAGATTGAAAACTGGAATCACTATTTTGTGCCTGTGGGAGCCTGAGAAAATGGCATTGGTGCCTGCAATGCTCGGGAAATTCACACAGCCTAGTGCCTGCAAATTTTTGGGGTGGGTCCTACTGGTGCCCGAGTCAAAAATTTCTGGAGCACCTATATCTACAAGGGCAGGGCTCGGGCAGCAGCCACAGATGGTGAAATTCTAATGGGCCGGGTCCAAATCCCGCACACTTGCATATTATGCCCACTTGCGATAGGTTGGCACCCTTAGTTTTCTTCAATAAAGTCTTTGACAGATCTTGCATTTTCTACATATATCAGTAACTATTACAACTACATGTGGCGCACATGTGATTCCAGAAGTCCATGAAAAATCTCATTCCCAAAGCATTGTGCGTGCTTGACCAAAATTGCAAAATATCTATGCCTCACAAAACATTTGAATTTTACAATGGCATTATGTTGCCTCTGCCCGTGCCACATGACATGCTACCAAATTAAACACAATCTGCTTGATTTTTTGGATCTTTGGGTGCTGGTTCAAAAATAATTCAGCTAGGGCTCACCTCAGGGCCCATATTAGTGATCTTAATGTGTCTCTTAGTTTCTTTTGCAGATGTTGTCATCTAACAAAAGACAATGTGCTCGATGTTTTTGAACTAGTCTTTGTGACATAAGGTTATCCCAAAAGACTTTATGGAAGACAAACAAGTAACACCCTTGTCTTTCCCTCAAGGATGGAGAGGATGACCCACATATATTGGTTTAAATTCTTGCATGGGCCACACCATATGTCTTTACATGGGTGTTATGCACTGGAAAGTTTTTTAGGCTTCTTTTTGTCATATATTATATCTTTTTAGGATTTCTTTGGATTTCAAGATTCACGCTGTCACAAAAGGACATCAACCTTTTTATGGGCATTGTATGAAGATTGTTAAGAAAAATATTTACACTTGCAAGTGGAATCCTCTTGTAGTTCATCGAACTTGGCAACTAATGCAAATACTCATCATGTTGTTTTTTGAAGAAAGACTACTATATCCAATCCTCTTAAAGAATTGAAAGGAAAAAGATGGAAGGTTTTACACCTCTTTTTTTGTTTTTGTAAGCCATTGGATGCTTGCCGTTTGCAAAATTTATTAGTATTTATGATTGTCCAATATCAACCATGATGATTTCTTTATGTTGTCAAAAAAAGAAATTTGCAATGCTTTTTGAAATAAAAGTTATGCAATCTTTTTGTGTTTGGAATTTGTAGCCCAAAAATGTCCCTTGCATAAAAGTATGCCCTCAAAAAATCTACATGACTCTTTTGGTTCATGAAAATATTTCTAAACTAGCAAAGAGCTGTACTAAGTTCAATAATTCAGTTTTACATAAAAAGAAATTGTCCCTTAACCATTATTTACTTGCATTGAGTTGAACAAACGATCTATTGACACATTGTAAAGTTTGCAGCAAGAATCAACATCGTTGAAAGTTTAAAAAAGGGACAAGGTCACATTCTGTATCTTTGCACAACAAGCTACAAAAGCTAGAAGTGGCAAAGCATCCTAATGCTACCTTTGATACACATGAACTTGACAAAGCATTTAAGAGACAAAAGAAACTAATGAAAGATACTGATGGTGGCCAAAAATAGCAGCAAACATGTTGTGGAACAACAACCTACCACTTTTGCATAGCACTCCATCTCCAAGATCCAAATGATGCAAAACTACGGAACTAGTTTCATTGAATTTTGACAATTCCAACACATTGACATGACAATGTTCATACGTGAGATTAAACAAGTAAGGTAGAGTAAAAGGACACTTCCTTGCTGCTCCAAGAACCTTACAAGAACCTATAAAAATAGATCCCACGTGGCTCCCCTTTGATGCTTTTGACTAGCTTCCAATTGCTACTTGCCTCTTGGTGTTGATGAAGCAATTCAAGATCAACATCTTGATCTTCCAATAGAACATCAAGGACTTTGCATTTATAAACATCTTCAAGTCTGAACCTCTAAAGATACTCCCTCTCAAACACATGATTAACATCCCACAAGATCTCATCATTGCTTGATTTTAGCCTTTCATTATAGTTAGTGAAAACAATGTCACCATCATATATCAAAAGATAGATTTTTACAATTCTATCCAACATGAAGTAGAGTAGATGACGTTGAGTATCAAACCTAATCAAACCAGCCCATTTGAGTTCAAACCAAACCTCAATGATCTCACCAATGAGATCTTCTGCCTTGAAGAAATTGCCACTTGAGTTGCTCCATGTAGTCTTCTTCATCCGACCTTTTGCCATCTTGATCATGCATGAACACTCCACCACAATCATAGCATCCTTTGAGTTGATGAAGAGATGTAAGATCCATGACTTGGATCTTCTCAAGAGTCAATCTAAGAAATGGAATAATCTCAAACATTAGAAGCCATGAAAAGAGTACATTGTACCTTCAACATAAGAATGATTGAAGTACTTTTTCTTGTCAAACCTGGACTTCTAATAAATGATATAGGTAATGATAATAAACCCTCACTATCATTCACAAAAGCATCATTCAAAGTACATCCTACTTTGAACACTTCACATTCATCTCTCTCCTTTGACTTGAGATCTTCCTCACCAAGTCTCATGATAGAACCTTTTGATCTACTTTCTTTATGAATACATGTGACACCACTTGTTGCACAAATGACTTCATCACATAAAGATGCAAAAGAAACTTTTTCTTCAAACATGCTCAAAGCACCATCTTTTTCCAAATAAGTAAATGAGTCATTAGCAACAACCATTTCCAAAGAAGAGTTTTCATCACCTCCATTGATGAAGTTAGATCTCTTCTTATCTTTTCCATTTTTGCACTTGCCATGTAGTTCCATTGAAGAGCCACCAAGACTTGGAAATCCATGAGTAGAAGAGTTCAGACATGATACTAATTTAGCACCACATGACTCCATTTGACTAGTAGGTAGCACTAGTCCATCTTCAAGATCCAATGGATCCAAAACATTGATCATAGATTCACCAAAAGTTGCCAAGTTAGCACAACAATCTCCAAGAAACTCATTAGATCTCAACCTAGATCTAGCATAAGGAAGTTCTTTAGACTTTGCATAAGATCTACCAATCTTATTGATGCTAGGAATTGACTTTTGAAAGTTGAGAGAACCACCAACATCCATTTCATTCCTCTTGTTGGACATAACAAATGCATCAAGCTTGTAAAGTCTACCTTGTCTATTGCCCCTAGCAATCAAGACATCTCCCTTAGTAATGAAACAAACATCTCCCAACAAACTTTGTCTTGTACCCTTTCTTTAACATTTCACCACCACTTAGCAAATTCCTTGAAAGTGAAGGAATGTAAAGAACACCATCAAGCCTTGCATTTCTGTTAGTAGAAAGACAAATAGGAATTGAGCCAATACCTTTGATCATACACTCACCACCATTTGGCATGTGAAACACTTTCTTGGTTCCAACATAAGAGATCAAAGAAGTAAAGAACTCCTTGTGACTAGTCATGTGTGAACTAGATCCACTTTCTATCCACCATGAATCCTTGTCACTTCCACTCGACATTAGACTTGAAGAACACATCATGAGAGAATCACAAGAATCTAGATTCTCATTAGAAGTACAAAATCTGTTTTGCTTGCTACCTTCATTACTTTGCTTCTTATGACATTCATTTGCAAAATGACCTTTATCCCACATGATCCGAGTTACCACCTTTGGACCATTTCCCTTTGCCTTTACCTTTGCCTTTGACTTTGTCTTTTGTGAAGAAAGCCTCTTCACCTCCACCTTGCAAGGATGCACCATCAAGCTTTGATTGCAACCTATGTTCTTCAGCCAATAAGATTTCTTGCAAGTCAACCACACTTGGCAAGACTCTTTGAATGGCAAAACTTTGCACAAGGTTAACATGTTCATCTAGCAAACCATTCAATATAACCTGGACTATTTCACCATCTTTTATGCTTTCATCAATGCATGCTAGATCATCACTTAAGGACTTAACTCTCAAGACAAATGCATGAGCACTTTCTCTCTCTTTTTGTCTACTAGAAAATATTTGCCTCCTTAGGGTCAATACCCTAGATGTGGACTTTGATTCAAAGAGTTTCTTCAAGGCATTCCATGCCTCACTTGCACTTTGCACTTACCAACTTCCTTGAGAAGTTCATTGGTAACATTCATTTTAATGATATGAAGAGCCCTTTTAGCCTTCTTATCAAAACTTTGTTGCTCTTGAACTGTGGGTGGTCTCTCGTCAGTTCCTGCAACTATGTCCATGAGTTCATTCAATTCAAGTAAAGATTCCATCCTCACTTTCCAAGTAGAGTAGTTTGATGAACTCAACCTATCATTAGTTTCTAACATGATCCCATCATTGGAAGCCATAAATATAATGATTCTTCAACTTTTAGGCTTTGTCCTAATGCACCTAGAACTCACTTTCTTCTCAACAAATGATATATAAGGAGATCTCAGAAGATCTAGGACCCTAATTCAACAAAATACCCATCTTTCACACAACTGCCATAACATGTAATGATCTGAGATGAAATTAAAGTACCTTAGTGACGAACTAGGTAGCCGCGATGCCGCAAAGACCACTAGTCATGAATGCCGCTAAACTGTGTCCACATTTCTTCTGATTCACGACTCCTCCACCGTTTTCCGCTTGCTTTCCGAAGACTATTTGCACATAATACTGCCGATATGAGTTTTGAATTCGATTTTAGGCTTCTCCTTGAGTACTTGACTCTCCCATTTTAGTAAGAACATCACCTGCCCATGCCTTTGCAACGCTACTCTGCAAGTGGTAGTTTACTGTCCTATAGCTCTTTTTCCATGAAAATACTTTTCATTTTGAATTTCCAAATGCTATAATTGGATACCTCATCCAATTTACTGGCTTCTCCAAGCACGGATTCCCCCAATCCTGCCATTTCAGCAAAAATTGCTCCTATAGCGCCTTAATGAGGCCCAACGACAAGCTTATAGAGCAATTTAAACTTCTAAAAGTCAGCTTTAAGGTCTGACCAAAAAAGTTTCAAGACCTCCCGCCACTTTTCTGCCAAATCGAAAGCCAAATCGGTGTCGTCCTCCGAAATGCCCTTTGTCACCAACTTCCCTTTACTTGGCCACTGGAATGGTGAAAAGACTTTTGGCGGGCTCCGAACACTTTCTCCGTGGCAATCTCTCTATTTTCAGGTACCGTACTTGCAGGGTACAATCTTTTTCTGCCCTTAATTTGGAGGATTTTGGCTTTTGGACGGCCTTAAATGGAGCTTTGGACCAAAAGTTAAAGGCTCTTGAAGAAAATACATTGTTTCTTCACTTTGAAGCGAATCTCTTCTTCGAGCGAATTTGCACTTCAGGGTCCCTTTCAATTTGAAATTTTTTATGAAATTGAATGGCTGGCCAATGGTGGTAAGTGTGTGATTGAAGGTACTGGTCCAATTCCTATTTGTCTTTCTATCAATAAGAAAGCAAGACTTGATGGTGTTCTTTACATTCCTTCATTTTCAAAGAGTTTGTTAAGTGTTGGTCAAATGATAGAGAAAGGATACATGGTAAAGTTTGGTGGTGATGCTTGTTTCATTACAAAGGAAGAAATTGTGGTGGCTAGGGGCAATAGACAAGGTAGATTTTTCAAGCTTGATGATTTTGTTATGGCTAACAAAAAGGATGGAATGGAGAAGGAAATTGGTCTCAACTTTCCAAAGTCACCTTTTAGCATTAATAAGATTGGTGGATCTTATGGAAAGTCTAACAAGCTTCCTTATGCTAGATCTAGGTCAAGATCTAATATGATTCTTGGAGATGTTCATCTTTGTGCTAACATAGCTAGCCAAGATGAAGATCGAGGTGGATCTATATCAATACTTCAAGAGGAGGCTATGTAGATTTACATCTAGGTCTACAATCTCTTTTCGAATTGTACATTCGGATATTCATGGAATTACTGTTCAAGGCCTTTTTTGATGAGCATGGGATCAAGAGGGAGTATACAACACCAAGGACCCCGTAACAAAATGGAGTAACTGAAAGGAAGAATAATACTTTATGTGAAAGTGCTAAAGCCATGAGGTTAAGTGTTAATCTTGATAAGCCATTTTGGGATCAAGCTTTGTTGTGTCTCAATTTCTTGTGCATTAGGTAGCCGAGTGCTATTTTGGATGGAAGGGCACCCTTTGAGAGAACTTTTGGATAAGCAGTAAGCATAATAGCAATCTCTAATCAACTCTAAAGAACTAAGCTAGAATGCTCAAGAATGTTCAGGCTCGCAGACTTGAGAGAGAGAGAGAGAGAGAGAGAGAGAGAGAGAGAGAGAGAGAGAGAGAGAGAGAGAGAGAGAGAGAGAGAGAGAGAGAGAGAGAGAGAGAGCTAACTATTCAATACTTGATGATATCTTAATCGCATTATTAAAGATTGTGGGCAATACTTAAAACTTGCAGAAACCCTAACGAGCAAAATTGGGCAAATTATGGGAAATGGGCAAAGTACGCAAATTAGTCGGTAATCTCGAGAAACCAAAAGCCAAAAGTTGGGCCGTGCATACTACAAGGAAAAATCAAATGAAAGGCCAAGGAAATGGAGGACCGAGGGAAATAGAGGACACCTAACAAGAGAGAGAGAGAGAGAGAGAGAGAGAGAGAGAGAGAGAGAGAGAGAGAGAGAGAGAGAGAGAGAGAGAGAGAGAGGTTTCAACCACCTTTTGGATAATAAATGCAAGAAGACCTTAGAGGCTAGAAAACTTTGGTAGATACCTCCTCTAGTTGTTGACAAAAGTGGCATCTTGGCTAGTTTTGGAAAGGGGCCTTAAATGGCACCAACCCCTACACCCTCAAAGAGGCCACTTGATGTACTTGCCAATCTGGATTGGACAAATGGAAAAGAAGGTTGGAAGAACATGAAAATTGGCAAAGCCTCATTTTGAAGGGGGACACTTGGGATTTACTATAAAAGGAGGCCACTCTTTGTGTTAAGATAATTGGATAATGAGTTGGAGTTGATAGTGAGATGATGTTGATAGTTGGATGTAGTTGGAGTGGATGAGTTTGATGTGATAGTTAAGGATTGAGATAGTTGCGAGTTGGAAGTCATATTGAGAGTTAGTAGTCTTGGATACTTGTTGTCTTATCCCATATGACTAGAGTGAGTTCATTGATTGAGTTGTTAGATTGTTGAAGGTTGTCGATAATGGTTAAAAGGTGAGAGTGAGAGTGAGTGTTTGTATCTTGATGAGCTTTGCTTAGTGCTTTATGTAGGTAGGGCTTGATGCTTGCTTGATGAAATAGCCATTGTATGGTTGAATGGATTGAGCATCGATTGAGGTCTTGTATGTAACGTGTTGGGGAGGCAATATTTTTGTGTTATGAGAAAAGCATTAGCAATGTGTGGGTTGGTGGTTTGTGGAGAGCATGGTTGGATAGTTGTTGTTGAGGAGTTGGGTTTTGAGAAACGAACTTTGTGAAGGGACCCTTTCATAAAGTAATGGATACCTGTTGCATATTATGCCCATTTTTAAATAAATTAAAAAGCAGAAAATGCATGCATTTTTTTCAAAGGCAGATTTTGCTTTTTTTTTTTGGCCTGTCTGTGCCCATCCGTATGGATTCCGTACAGTTGCCACATGGCACATTTGTGTTGGTCATTCAAAGTCAAACCTGTCTATTACGCTTCGTAATGTGCTTCTGAGAAAATTTCAGGTATCCATTACGCAATGGAAGGAGCCGGGCAAAGGCCATTTGGCCTGGTTCGGCTTTTCAAAAAAATTTAGGCTCGGTCCCTCTGGGCCTCGCCCAATTTTTTTTGGAAATCCTTACCGAGCAAAATGGCTTCTGCCCGACTCCTTCCATAATACGGTATTTGTGTGTTTTGTGAGAGAGGAGTGTGTAAAATGAGTTCAAAGACAATACATCCCAGCCTGGTGTGGTGAACCCATATACTGCTGAAGTATTATCACTATTGATGCATGGGATCTCTATGCATGGGATCTCTGACCCCCTTAAACTAGCAAAGGAGTCTAGACTCTCTATCGGATATCGGAGCAATGCAGCAAAGCAGTGAAGCACCTCAAAAGAGGAGAGAAATTTCGAATAGACAGCAAGGTGCCTGCATCGCCAACTTAACTGTGGATTTCCAACTCCAATCCAAAGTCGTACTCTTGTTTCAACCTACACCTACGCTCAGTCTGCAGGCGCATCTGCCACCAGTGCAAGAAGGCCATCGCTGCCTTGTGATCACTATCCACCACCAGTTACATTGTTGGATTGGCTCATAGGCCAGAGACCATCATTGCCTTGAAGCCATCGTTCCCCAGTTGAAAAGCTTCACATTGAGGCCATCGTCATCTATGGAGGGCGGATACCATTTAAGCCATGCCATTTATTGAGGGGACGGATGAGAGGATGATTGGTTTCTGTTGTTTGCCTATCTGAGAAATCAATTGTTGTCTGTGGGTTGGGGTCAATCGCTGTCCCTGTTGACATCTATGAGCCAGAATCATAAGAGGAAGTCATCGCTGTTCCAGTAACTGGTTTCATGAGCTAATATCTTACAAATCATGCATGAGCATCACTTCCATTGCTGCTACAACAGCTATTTCTCAGAAGACTTCATAGTTAAATGCTCTACCGAACCATCACCTCCATCATTGAGTCTGAGTCAGTAGCCCATGTGCTGAACCACTACAGGTGCTATTGAGCTGCCATGTGTCATTTCTGTCCATAACTGAGATTACTTCACAAATGAACAAGCTTGTCACTGTTGCTATTGTTGCTATTGTTATGATTCAGAAGCCAAAAGTCCATGGCTGCCCGCAGTTGCAGGTCATTGATTTTCTTTAGAATGGATAATTCATTGGTATAAAATATGCATGTCCATCACTAACAGAGAGACAGGTTTCTGAATGTTTCTTTTGTTCACAATAAGTGAATCAAGCCTGGTCCTCTGCTGCGGCCCTCCATATGGGTCTGCCCATCTGGGTTGAACTTGTGTAGAAGTTCTGCTTTCTCAAAATTAGAGTTAACTCATACCAAATCTGAAGCGTGATGATCAGAGTGAAAACTAAATGCCATAAATTTTCGTGATGTTGCTGACATGCGAGACCTTGCTGTGGCTGTAGCAGCTCTTCAAACCCTCGATGTTCTGGGGTGAAACAATGGCTAACTACAACTCCAGCCAATATTCATGCATTTGACAAAAGGGCGCAGAAGGCCTTATCCTTGATAAATTTGTCAATAAAGGATCATGTCATTGCCCACATTAGTGAAGCTATATCAGCAAGAGGTGCTTGGGATGCACTCAAGACACAGTTTTAGATGGCGAACCCCTCTCGAATGATGTTTTTGAGGACCAAACTCATAAGTGTTCACATGGAGGAGAATGAGGGCATAGGTTCCTATTTCACACGAATAAAGGAGTTACAAGACCAGCTATTGGAGAGCCAATAAGAGATGTTGAGCTAGTTCACAGAATGGCTTATCTGAAAATCTCCAAATGTTTGCAAGTGGCATGCTTCGAGGGAGAGGCTACCAACATTTGAAAATCCTGATAGCATCATCCTACAGGAAGAACAAAGGCGAAGTGGTAAAAACTCGATTTATGCTAGCAAAGAGAAGCATAAATATAAAAAGCATCCCAAGAAGTCGAATGTGGAGGATGATAATCAAGGATCCACATCAGGCAAGAAGAAGAAAGTCAACTATTTCTAATGCCAAAAGAGTGGACATTGGGCAAGAGATTGTCGCAGCAAGAAGGTGGACATTAAGAGGGGCAAAGTGAAGCAATTGACCAATCTTGTCGACGAAGAGAATGATAGTGATAACAAGCTCAAGGCATGACATTTGTGACAACATTAGCATCGCAACATTCCATTGATCACATGCATTGGTACGTGGACTCAGGAGCAACAACACACATGACTGGCAACAAATCATGGTTTAAAAACCTGGAGCTTATTGACGATGGAGATAGAGTTGCGCAGGCGAATGGCGATGAGTGCCAAATTCATGGAGTTGTTGTAGTATCTATTCAATTTCCTGATGGACATGTGAAGGTAATCGAAAATGTGTTGTATGTTTCTGGTCTTCAGAAGAGTCTATTATCTGTTGGTACAATGACAGATCATAAGTTGTAGTAGAGTTCAACAATAAGAAATGCCAAATCAAGGATGTGAAATAGAGTTTCAAGCTGATTGCTGATGGCTTTAGGAATAAAACTTGTGGTTTGTCAATGATGTTGTTACGAAGTGCAATTCATTAGCATTAACATCTATATCACAAAGTGATTTATGACATAGACGTATGGGGCATTTGAACTTCAAGAGCTTGAGGCTACTTTGTAAGCTCAAGATGATAATAGGTCTACCTAGCTTGGATGACAAAGAAGAGTCCATTTTCAAGGAGTGCGTGCTAGGCAAATTACACTGGAAGAAGTTCAATAAAGAAGGAGCAACAAGGTTAAAACGAGTGCTTAAGTTGATACACTATGACCTATGTGGGCCAATGAAGGTAATGTCTATTGGTGGAGCATTTTATTTTCTAACCTTCATTGATGATTACTCACGAAAGATCTGGATCTACACTATTAAGTAAAAGTCTGACACATTTGAATGCTTCAAAAGCTTCAAAGCATTGGTGGAAAGTCAGTCAGGTGCTAAGATCAAAATACTTAGGCAGATCATGGTGGTGAGTATCATTCCACAACTTTTATTGATTTTTGCAAGGAGCATGGCATTAAACAGGAGTTTGCACAGGTTGATACACCTCAACAAAATGGGATAGCTGAAAGGAAGAATCATACCATTGTTGAAGTAGCTAGAACAATGATGACACATATGGGAGTTACTGATTCTTTCTAGGGTGAAGCTGTCAAGACTGTTGTGTTCTTGCAAAATAGAAGCCCTACAGTTGTGTATAAAATCGCACACCCGAGGAGGCATTCAATGGTAAGAAGCCTAAGATGGATGGATTGCGAGTATTTGGATGCCGAGTGTATGTTCACATACCTAAGAGCGAGAGAGCCAAAATGCAGGTAAAGGCCTTGAAGTGCATTTTTATAGGCTATGATGAACAAACCAAGGGATGTTATGATCCAAATGGGCTACATGTGCACATAAGCCGCAATGTGTTATTTGATGAAATCCATAGATTTGGCGATGAAGAAAAGGATAACAATGAGCTAGGTCAGCTTCTCAAAGAGGATGAAGTAGTTCTACCACCACAAGAAAATCATAATGATGATGATGAGGGACGTGGTACTGTTGGAGAGAGAGAGAAGAGACAAAAAGAGAAAGGTGTCGTATGTAAGAAACAAAATTAGCTCAATAAAAAGAGTAAGATGAACACGAATGAGAAATGAACTTGAAGAGAAATGAACTCAAACAGAAAGTGTTTGTGCGCAGCAAAACGAGCTATACAACTCTCTTCATAAGCATGACTATGCCTATCAGAATGAGCAGAATGTTAGTGATGGAAATCACGGTCATTCTTGATTACGTAGCCAAACCTTAATAAATGAAGCACTAGAAGAAAAATTTGTCACGAATAGCTAGACAAATTATGTGTCGCGAATGATTCACGAAGAGCTAGACTATACTCGATTGATAATTAGTCGCGAAAGATTCGCGAAAGACGAGACTAAATGTTAGTCATCTATTACCAAATTGAGAAACTAGAAAGATCAGACAGAATGAATAATAAGCATAGCAAGAACGCAGAACAAAGAACTGTTATCAGATTAAGTATATCAAGTATACATGTCAATAAAGCGGTAGAGCACAATACAATAGCGGATGAAACAACGTGCTCTACGAAGCTTATTCAATCTGTAAAGGAATGAAACCTTATTACTGACAATGAAGAATTGATGTACAAGGCATCTACTTCGTCTATATCTCTGATAAGCTTCTAATGCTAATTTACATACATTTGATCTTCAATCAATGATCTCTGATCAATCAATCTTGTCTCATCGTCCTTTCTTCTTCTCTACTGAATACACAAATGGTATTCAATATATATACATAATGTTACAGGTGTGCAGATGAAGAAAGTACAGGGTGGATGTGCTTTCTGTAGGAGATCATGGGTGGCTGCAATCGTTGTCCAGTCTGTTAGCACAGCTGCATGGGGTGAGCGTGAAAAGGGTGTGACGTCAACCTTTGCTTTTCGTCTTTTCATCGCCTATGAGAATTTACATGTTAATATGTAGACTGCGTGACAACCGAGTAAATATGCAGCATGAATGGAAGCAGATTAAAAATGGCATTTAGGAGAGTAGAGGAAATAACTCCAACACCCCCCCCCCTAATCTGGATCCGTGAATGTCTTGATCTTCAGACTAAGCAATGCACAAAATTTGTTATGTGCATTAACACTGAGTGCTTTTGTGAATATATTTGCAACCATGTCCTGCGTTCTACAGTACATTAAGCTTACTTCCTTGTCGAGAACCTTGCTCCTGATGTAGTGATATCTGATCTCAATGTGCTTACTCCTAGAGTGAAATCTAGGGTTGGCCGATAAGGCAAAAGCACTCTAATTATCACAAAATAAAATTGTAGGGCTATACTGATTCAGATTAACATCTGACAATAAATTTCTCAACCAAAACGCTTTCTTGATAGACTGAAAAGTAGCAACGTATTCTGCTACTATAGAGGAAAGTGCAAAAGAAGTTTGCTTACGACTATTCCATGAGATAGGACCGCCTTTGAAGAAGAATGTAAATCCAGATGTGGATTTACGATTGCCTACATCTCCTCCCCAGCTTGCATCATAATAACCATTGAGCTAATGAAATTGTCGTTGTTGACATCTCCATAGCATATGCACTGGTCTATGGTAGCTCGAATATATCTCATGACTCATATGAGAGCCTTCCAATTGGTAATTCCAGGATTAGCCATATATTGGCTGAGTGAGATTACAACAAAAGAGATATCTGGTCTTGTACAGACTATTGCGTACATGAGAGATCCAAGTATCGAGCGATAAGGATACTCTCTCATTTGCTCCTCTTCCTGCTTGATCTGGGGACATTGGTCCTTTGAGATGCAGACTTGGATCCATTGGTGAGTGAGCTAATTTACAATTCATCAAATTATATATGTTAAGAACATTGTGAAGATACCTTTGTTGAGTGATGTAAATCAGTCGCTTTGCTCTATCTCTGTGGATCTGAATTCCTAGACAGAAGTGAGATTCGTCCAAATCAGTCATGTCGAACTCTGAAAACAACATCTGTTTCGAATCCTTGACCATATTGGTATTGTTGCTGAAGAGCAACGTATCATCCACGTATAAGGTGATGATAATAAAGGATTGCTGCACTGACTTGAAATAGACGTTGCAATTAGCAGTGCTTGGTTTAAATCCTTGTTCAATAAGAAATGTGTTGATCCTCTGAAACCAAACTCTAGCAGACTGTCCGTATAGTGCTTTGTGGAGTTTACAGACATGATTCTTTGTCCCTTCCAGAACGTATCCTTCGGGCTGGACCATGTAGATATCTTCTTGTATAACTCCATTTAGATAGGCTGTTTGTACATCAAGTTGATGCACTTTGAGGTCAGTACTCCTATTACCGTAGCAGGAAAGACTACCTACATTAACTTCTATGTTATGAAAATGCATCCCGGTAGTAGAGGATATTCTATCCTATTAGAACGTCCATGGCTTCAACTAAGTAACTGTATAGTTGATATTCCAGCTGGAGTATTATTTTGCGGAAGGGAAAGAAAAAAGAGTAGTGGTTGATGGATACCCAGAAGTACCTCAATATGAGAGAGCACCAATTGCATTAATTGAATGGGAAGAACTCACCGATAGTTATTATCTGTTATCTTTTATAGACCAAATGCTAGAAGAATTGGCAGGAAGAGAAATCTATTCTTTCATATATTGTTTTGCTGGCTATAACCAAATAGCCATTGTTGAGGAAGATAAGCTTAAAACCACTTTCACCACCACCTTTGGATCTTTGCCTATCACATTATGCCTTTCGGTTTATCAAACACTCCAACCACATATCAAAGGTTTATGAATGAAAATTTTCAAGATATCCTAGATAGAAACTTGAACATCTTTATGGATGATTTATGTGGAGCATCTTTTGTTAAAGAACATTTAGCAATACTTGAAAAGTGGTTTTAGTAGTGTGCTACTACTTGTATAGCCCCAAATGCCAACAAATGTATATTTGGAGTACCCTATGGTGGTGTACTATTAGGGCATGTCATTAGCCGCTATGGTATAGCCACTGATCCAAAAAAAATCACGATGCTTTTAGCCATTATGACACCCTCCACGATAACCCAATTGCAATCTTTCTTAGGAGGGATAGGCTATTATAGAAGCTACAGGATGGCCTATGCCTCAGTAACCTATCTATGATTGGGTTGCTAAAAGAGAAATCTGAGTGGAATTGGAATGAGAAATGTGAACAATTAGTACATTGCAAAAGTTTGGCATAATAGCCGAAATTATACTATAGGCCAATTTTTTATAGGCTATCAAAAATTTTAAGGGCCAATTCTAAAGCTAAAATTTCTCTAGCCACATTACGGGCGGGCTGGGACCCCTAACTATTGGCGATTTTTAGTCATTTTACATTCAAATTGTGTGGCTTTTATAGGCCAATTTACATATCATAGCAAGATTGGTCCCTAAATTAGCCCAATTTTTGGTGTCAAAAATTCGGCTAACATAGGCAATCTCCACTAGGTCACATCGTCCTCATGTGGCGGATCCAGAATCTTTGGTTTCAAGTCTTGGCAGCTGTATTTGGTGTAGTATCGTTTTGGGCTCAACACCCTTTTAGGGGGTGACTGTGGAGGCTTATGATCCCACATTATCCAAATTTAATATTTTATATTGTAAATTTTTCAATTTTTGTACGTGAAAATATATTATAGTGCCTAAATTCATGTAAAGGCCTATTTGCATTTTGTAAATTCATTGTAATCAAGAACTCGTGACGTTTTGTGTGATGTTCTAAAGCGACACATTAGTGGATCCCATCCGACATCCTAACAGTTGGTGATTGATGCTTAGGCCAGTGCTCGTTCCTATAAAAGTGGCACTCATAGCCATTGTACTTACGCAAAGATTGAGCTATCAACAGAGAGAAGAGAGCCAGTTTCATAGCCTGTGCATTCCTTTCCTCTGTTATCTGTTACAATTGCACTTCTTATAGAAGATAACATACCCTTCTATACCTTCCGACCTTGACCAAATCATTTCATCCTTGGTGTTTCTGGATGCCAATTTACTCACTAGCACCACCCACATCTACCAGAATCATATATGACTTCTTCAAAGGCTCATCATCTGATGATGCAGATTGCTATCTATCACAATTCGAGTCAATTGCCATAGCCAATAAGGAAAACACTAATGAGGATAAAGTTAGAATCCTACCAGGTCTTCTACGTAAGTAGGCAAGAATCTGGTATAGCCAATTAGATCCGAAAAGGATTAATACTTGGAATGCTTTGAAGGCAATGTTTCTTAAACGGTTCAGAGCGATAGCTTTTCCACAAGACTGCTAGCACATCTAAATTTGGTAGAGAAAAAAGTCGAAAGAATTGCTTAGGAAATACACTCGAAGATTTAAGAATTTGATAGGGAAACTAGGAGCATAGTATCCTATTCTAATGCAAAACGAATGGTTCTTGGTTGGATTACCCAAGAAGATGGATAGGTACTGTCATCAAGAACTCATTAGAGGATGTTATAGCATCTGCAGAAAATTATGAAAGTTCTAAAATTTCTAGAAGAAGAAGAAATGGTAGAAAGAGTAGTAATAAGAAGCATAAACATAAAAGAATAGAAGAATTTGACCCGTCTACTAGTCTGAATCAGAATTCGATCTAGCATATGAAGCAGAGTCGTTTGATTCTTCATCTTATTCTTCATCGTCTGAAGAAGACACTAGTTATAGAAAATCTAAGAGTAAAAACTCAGATAGGAGACAAAGGATGGAAAAGTCTGAAAAGATAGATCCATTAAGGAAAAGTGTAGAGCTTTTAGTGAAAGGAATGGGGGACTTAAAATTCCAGATGTCTGACGTTAAAGCTAAAAGGAAGAAAGCAAAATCAAATGCTAACATTTGGTGTGCAGCTTGTGGTAAAGAGGGACATTCTAAAATAAATTGTTTTTATTTACAAGCCAACTATGTGGAGGAAGAATTATTCCTCTGTCCGGTTGATAATCATGAGGAGGTAGCCTATATCACTATTCATTCTAACCAGAAGAATTTTACGTCTAAACCACGCAATAGCCGACAGTATACTATTTTGTGTAGAGGAGGAACAAGAGATTCCACTCCACCATCAATAGTAAAGGGTTCATGCTATAATTGCGGAGCTCCTAGTCACTATTTGCCTGACTGTCCTAATAGGAGGTCAGAGAATATATTCCACTTTGTGCTAATTGCTTAGGCGAAGGACATGTCACTGCCGAATGTCCCTAGCCACAACAACCACGGTCTAAATCGCGGTTTTGTTACGTTAGTATACACACCATTTTTAGTAAGCAAAAATGGCTTTGCGATATTCTACCAATTTATTTTGTCGAAGAAACCATTTACATTTAATATCTTTAGACCTTATTTTTTAAGGACTATACTTTCAATATTAGAAGAACACTTTTTATTAAATACTGATCTAATCCGCCGATATATCATTAATATCCCGAACACTTTAAACACTTCTTCTTTTTTGTTCATTCTCACTTTCTCTGTTTCGTTCACGATCATTAAGCTACTATTCTTCTTACGATCCAGCACGCTCACGACTACCATTGCTGCTTTTGTATGCTATCATCGTCATTATGGCCATCATCTTCAAAACCCATCCAAAACTAGTTTAACTAGTTTTGCAACCTTTGGTCATCCGAGATAGAATTGAAGGACTTCTTCCGTTTGATCTATCAGTTATTCTATCAGAGATATGTCATGAGATTATTTGAAATTGAAATGAAACAAAGGATGGACACATTTGCATCGTTGTCTGTAATCAAAAAATCATCATCACAGGGGGCTTTACTATCGTGCACTAGGCTTGCCTATGGACGACACTATCCCAGTTACCAAGCCTGACTACATCACTTGAAGCGGAGTTTTCCAAGAGGAAGCATATCTTGAGAAGAGGGGATATAAACTCTCTTATATTAGAGACCCCAATCTCAAAAGCTTCGTCTGTTTTGCTCTTGCTTCAATTTTCTTACTAGATCAAGAGTATACAATTTCTAATAAAAATATGGGATACCTGCTCATAGCTTTGAATGGAGAACACATTGCTTTTGGACAGAGTGCTTTTAAGCAATTCTGTGAATTAGTCAAAAATAAGCAATTTTCTAGGCTAGATTTGCAGTTTGGTATATTATGCATGCATGCTGGAATCTTGTTTGTATAGAAGGACATCAGAATTGCACCAGTGTTGTCAGAGCTAGCTCCATCCATTGAGGGCGACTCTTAGATGCAGACATCAAAGACAACCTTTACTGAACTTGCATCATCATCTTTAATACAACAAAATGCAAGTTCAGTGAGGATGTCCTCTCCTTTATCGCAATACAAGCCACTCTCCAGCAACGAAAAAGTTCAAGAATTAGTAGTAGAAACACAGAAGTTGTTGCTGAGCAAGAACAAATGCAAGTTGATATCCAACCAAAGGCGACACATGAAGGTCAAGAAATTCTTGATATCCAGTAGGAAGAGAACAATGATGGTGAACCAATGGTCATTGATGAAGAGCTCTATTGGAAGACCTTCAGGACATTGCTAGCAGAACCCAGACATCCATCCAGGCATCCATTTGGCACTTTGTCAATCTGGAAAAAGTTTCAAGATGTTGGATTATTCTCCTTCCTACTAATTGACTAATTGAGTTTTAATCTTCATCCAACTGTTTATCCAGTTCTGTGGATTTTCTCGCGTCTTTATACAGTCTACAGAATTACAAGTGTTTTTACACAGTTTGCAAAA
The DNA here is from genome assembly GCA_029204225.1 of Diphasiastrum complanatum. Lineage (NCBI taxonomy): Eukaryota > Viridiplantae > Streptophyta > Lycopodiopsida > Lycopodiales > Lycopodiaceae > Diphasiastrum > Diphasiastrum complanatum. The sequence goes on from CM055101.1 coordinate 23,463,158, forward strand.
ATACACGGAGTTTGACAATAGTGTCATCTTTTCGCATTTTTTGTCTGTCAAGAATTATGTGTAAAAATGCAGTGTCATCTTTTTCGTGTTTTTTTGCCTATCAAGAATTACGTGCAAAAATGCAATGTCATCTTTTTCGCATTTTTTGCCTGTCAGAAATTACGAGTAAAAATGCAGTGTCGCATTTTTTGCCTGTGGCAATCTACGTTCATTTATGCAGATAGACTGTTTATGGCCAATTGTCACCGCTTATCAGTGAGTGACTTCTGAGAAGAACTGGATGAATGCCAATGGACTCCAGCCAGCTGGCAATCGCATTTGACGACCTAATTACTTCGTATAAATCAGCTGTTCATACATCTCATTACCAATGATCAAGTCAAAATCAACATTGCGAATTGTGAAGGAGTTGACTGTTATTACATGTCTGTGCTCTCATCAAACAGATCGTTCACAATAAAAAAAGTATTGTACTTAGCTCTCTATCAAGCTTTCAAGCTTGAACTCTCTTGAGCATTCTACCTCAGTCTTTAGAGATTTATTTTAGAGTTGCTAATGCGCTACTGCTTATCAACACATTTCTTTTGTAGCAAGGTAGTAATTATTCTACTGGTTGCAATCTTCCTGAAATGATATCTTAGACAAGATTTCAAACATCACAATAGAAGGGACAATTAGTGAGAGTGCTATGTATGTATATTCTAGGAATTTCTCTGTAATGTACAATTGTTGAATGGACAAAAGGGAATATGTAATGAGAGAACCAATATTTACATAATTGTAAGTATGGTATGGTTTGGTTATTGGATTAGTGGAGCAAAGTATATTATTTGCTTTAACTTCCTCCAGATAATGAGAATAGTTAGCTTCCCAATCTGTGGCCTTCTCTGATATAGCCTTGACTGGCTCATCCATCTGCGTAGAATGGTCCTGGTGCTGGACAGATTCTTCGTCCTCAAAATTCTGGATTTGGCTTGATTGAAACTTAGCCTCTTTCAGTTCTTATTTCAATTTCTCATATACAGCCATCTGGGGTTGCAAATATTGCAGCTGGAAGGTCTGTATAATTCTTTCTTGTATGTCTTTCCAAGCTGTTGGGTTGATCTTGTATCTCCCATAAGATACATAGGCTCCCAATGTCACTTCGGCTTATTCGCCATAGAATTTCCTCTTTGGCCTATTTCTTATAAATTTGATTGCCTTTCCTCAACATGTCTGCAGAATTCTACAGTTAAGCTGCCTTTGATTTGCTTCGGCACTCTCCTTGTCGGTAATGGTATTGTTGAGTTTGTCGCTCAACTCCTCGTTACTACTCTGCAAAGTAGCTTGTACATGTCTTTCCTCCTGCAAAGAAGCCTGCAGTTGGATCTGTTGCTTGAGCAATAGATTTTCATTTTCAAAAGCATTGGACTGCTCTTGGATCGCTTCAAGTACCTCCAACATAGCATCATGTCTACCTTTTGCTTCTTCGAGGGTTGTATCTTTTCTGATCAGCTCTGCTTGAGCTGCTTCAAGCTCTTTGCTCTTCTGTGTCAATTCAACCTTGATCTCTTCCAGCTCTTTATTTTTCTAGATTAGGTCTATTCAAATGGAATCATACTTTGATCCAAGCTTCCTTGAGACTTTCTCTAGGCTGACAAAATGCTGAATGGCTGTTTGTGTGTCTGACAACAATGCACCAAAAGACTTCAAATATAATTCTTCATCAAGGATTGGTGCCTCGGCATCACTTTCACTTTCCTGCCGAATATCAGAAATTCGTTCTTTTTCTTGTGTTGGCTCCTGCTGAATATCTTCTCGGTTCTGCTCCTGCTCAGCAACAAACTTTGTTTCTTCTTCGGCTTCTCGCTCCTTTTTGACTGAAAAGCGGCTTGTATTGTAATGATGGAGAGGACATGCTCACCGAGCTCCCTTGGTGTTGGCTTGATGATGATGATGTCATCTCTGTAGTGGTTGTCTTTAATGCTTGCATTTGGGAATCAGCCTCAACTGAAGGGGCTAACTCTGGCAGCACCGGTGCAATTCTGATACATACATAGAATAGCAAACTACAAGCCAAGCCTGAAAAATTGATTAATCTTTACTAATTTACAGAATTGCTTAGAAGTAACCTGTCCGAAGGCAATGGGCTCTCCGTTTAGGGCTCTCAATAAGTATTCCATATTCGTGTTGGAAATGGTATACTCTTGCTCCAGTAAGAATATAGAAGCAAGAGCAAATTGCACAAAGCTTTTGAGATTGTTTTTTTTTTAAATAAGAGAGTTTATATCCTCTTTTCTCGAGATAAGCTTCTTCCTGAAAAACTCCGCCCTTTGTGATGAAGTCGGTCCTTGTAATAGGCATACTGCCATCATAGGCAAACCTAAGACACGATAGTAAAGTCCTTCTATAATAATGATCTCTTGATTCCGGACAGTGGTGGAGATATGTCCTTCCTCTGTCTCGTTCAGATTTCGGATCAGCTCATGGCACAAATCAGTAAGGATTACTGATGGATTGAATTGAAGAAGTCCTTCAAACCGTGCTCGTATAGCTAATGGTTGTAAAACCGGTAAGACTAGTTTTGGGTGCATTTTGAACACAATCGCCATGACGCTCGTAATGGTAAACTAGCGATGGCGGAAGAGAGCTTGATTGTAATAATTCACGAAATCAGAGAGCAAGAGCGATGGAAAAGAGGTGGCAAAAAAATAGAAGTGTTTGAGGTTTTTGGTATATTGATGATATATCGGCGGATTAGACAAATATTTAATGAAAGCGTGTCCTTCGTCTTGAAGGTACAGACTCAACAATAAAGTATCTAGTCCTAAAAAACAAAAATAAGTAAATAAATGAAAAATAAACAAAATACACAAATGCTTCGCTTAGTTTGCAAAAGTTCAGCTCGGTATTTGTGAGTATTGAATTGCAAGAATAAAGAATATACACAATCTATGAAACAATGTCTATGATATTGGTAGCAAAGACTGTCACTTTCTTTGTTAAAATGTATGAGAGCAAAAAATATATCGGCAAAAAATGCGAAGGTATCGGGGTTTTTTGCATATTTTCAATGTGCTGTTGACATGAAAACACGATGGAAAACAATGGTACGTTCAAAATAATATGCAACATGCTAGCGAAATATTATATTTTTTTCGCAAATTTCCCGAAGGTCAAAGATGCAATGAAGGTAAATCCCAAAAAATGCGAAGGTTGAAGTGCCACAATTTTTGTGCTCCCAAAAATGGTGGACCTACTTAACATACCATATTCCAAAATGGTGTCATTTCTTTTGCAAGGAATATACTGACAATGATGAAGCGAAGATGTCGGCTTTTGCGCAAAAAATACATTGAAAAAAATACAAATGTAGTGAAGGTGACGGATTGACAACAAAATGTCGGTTAAATGAAATGTGAAATGTTACAAAGAATGTGAAGGTGCAAACGATTCGCGAATCAATCGCGAATCATAAACACACCTCCAAGATCGCAAAGTGCAAAATGGACAGATTGTCCAACAGAAAAGGAGTCCTTATCAGACTTCTTATCTGTATCATCAATGTTGAAAATTGTCACTTCTCACTTGTTATTTTTTATTGTAAATAAAGATCAATCATGAGTACAATGTTCATGATCTGATTTCACACGTGTGGAGCCTGTTCTTACGTGTAAAAGAAAGTATTTTTCATATTTGTAAATATCTACTTTGATTTTCTATCAATCAAGTCAAGTGTGAACATGATATGACTAGTTTTTAGTCACGTTGACTAGTCACCTAGAAGTTAGCTTATCCTTGCATGTGCATGACTAAATGCTCCCACATTGCAAGTAAATGCTCCCACATGTGTGAAGACCTGCTGGACATTCTTCACACATTTTGCTAATGAGATTGATGAGACTTTTGCATTCTACACTTTTGTGAGATTTCTAGTCAATAGAATGGTGATTTTATTGAATAATTGCCATTAAGAACCTATGTACTTGTTGTTTCAGGTGCAGGCCATATAGTGGATAGTATTCCACACGTGTGAGGCCGCTCTCACTTGTTTATGAAGATTTGATCCATTGATCTTGCTTAAATCTAAGTGTAGTGAATCTAGATCAAGATCTAAAGTGTAGAACTTGATAGATCCATTGATTGAGCAACCAATAACTCTCTATGATTGTTAATTACAATCATTAATGTCCTAAAAATGAAATTTTATCATGGTATCAGAGCCGATTAAGAGAGTGATCATTTGTTTCACAAAATTTGTTTTTGGCCAATACTAGTGAGGGCAAGTTCATCTAGAGTGATAGCTTGTTTCTATTTGGATCAAATTGACTTGGAGGCTGTGTATGTACTTTTCACACATGTGAAACCATACAGCAACTTTCATTTCAAGTTACCTTGTGTTTTTTAATCCTATAATCTCAATTCTAGTCCAAATTTAGTGCTTTTTGAAGAATAGTATTGATCTAGATTCAATCAAGCTAATGTCTATGACCAAATAGAGTTTTGGATCATTGAAGCATTTCTTTTTGGAGTTTAAGATCAGATCTAAGAGGCTGATTTTTTCAGATCCTTAGTTGAAGTGAAACCTCTAAGAAAAGTGTAAAGCAAAATTTTTTGTGAGAGTGAAAGCTAGGAATTTTTGTCAAGATCTAATTGTGTATCATTCAAGCTTGTGTGCTAGTTTGATAGAGACAAGGCTATAGGCAATCTTGTGAGCTTTAGGCCTTTCATAGATCTTTAAAATTCATAAATCTTTGTGATTTTAGAAGAGCATTTATTCTACAATGTCATCCATGGGTGGCTATTTGTTGGAATCAAGTGAGAGACTCACTTCCACAAATTATTCCATTTGGAAAGTGAGGATGGAATCACTCCTAGTGATCCATGACCTCTTTGACATAGTTCTAGGAGTTGAGGAAGAGCCTCAAGCTGCCCAAGAACAAACCAAATACAAGAAGAGAGCAATATTAGCTCTACATTGCATAAAGTTGAATGTATGCAATGACCTCTTGAAGGAGGTGTCTTCTTGTGCCTCATCAAAAGAGGCTTGGGATTCATTAAAGAGTATCTATGAATCCAATAACACTTCAAGAATCCTCATGCTAAGGAATCAAGTCTTTCAAAGCATGAAAGGAAGTGGAGAGAGTGGACAAGAGTATGTCCTTATGATCAAATCTCTTAACAAGGAATTGAGTGCTATAGGAGAAAAGATCCAAGATCAAGAGCTAGTACAAATCATATTGAATGGCCTAGGTGATGAGTTTACCAACTTGGTCCAATAATTTGCTATTCAAGACCCTCTTCCATCCATTGAAAAGTTGCACAATATTCTTGTGGCCAAGGAGAGTAGAGTCCTACACCTCAAGACAAGAATGGGAGGCATGTCACTTAATGGAGGAGAGGAGAAAGCAAATTTTACATCCAAAGGCAAGAAGAAACAACATCCATTCAAGAAGAATCAAGGCAAGGAGGCTGAGATGAAGAATGGAGGATGAACTTTGAAAGGCAAAGTGAAGAACAAGGCAAAGCTCAAGTGTTTCTTTTGTGAGAAGAAAGGACACTTTGCCTCAGAATGTTACTTGAAGAAGAATCAACAAGCAAATGGAGATCAAGGGAACATTGCTCAAAAGGAAGAAGATGAGGATGGATTCAACACATCCTTAATGGTTGCATCTACACCAACTTCAAGTCAAGACACATGGTGGATAGATAGTGGGGCTAGTTCCCACATGTCTTTTAACAAGCATTGTTTTTCTACTCTTCTCTCTTGTAATGACTCTAAGAAGTCAATTTAGACTACTAGTGATCAAGAATGCAAGATAGATGGTATAGGATATATTCCTCTTTGCTTAGGCACATCTAAAAGGATAGATCTAGATAATGTTTTGTATGGTCCTACCATTTCAAAAAACTTGCTTAGTGTCGGACAATTAATGGACAATGGACTAGATGTACATTTCAAGAATGGAGTTTGTTCCATCTTGAAAAATGATAAGTGCATAGCTAGTGGCATTAAGCAAGGTAGACTTTTCAAGTTGGATGCTAATGTTGCAAATGAAAGTGTGAACTTGGCTAGGGAGGAGGTATCTCAAGTGCAGCTTTGGCATAAGAGATTAGGCCATCCTAATCTTCAATCCAGTGAGTCAATGGCAAGCAAGGAACTAGCTCTCGGCCTACCAAAAGCTTTCAAAAAGTGTGGAAAGATGTGTGAGGCATGTGTGTGTACTATAGGCTGTAGTACGGCCTTCAACGTGAGAAACAAGTAGAAATTGATTTGGTTTCATTTGGATCACAAAAACTCAATGTACATAGTGAACTAGCTTGAGATTGCCAATGAGCTCCAAAAATTTTCTATCTTCTCACTATGGGAGCTTGGAATACATAGCAAATTCGACTTCCTTCTTGAAGTTAGGTGGATTTCCAGCATGTAATAAGGAAGTTAACTCACCCTTCTTGCCCTAAAATGAAAGCCTAGCCTTAGATCCTAGAGTTATGCTTGGTAGGTAGCTAGTTGGTCAAATTTTCATCTTAAACTTAGGTGTAGGTCCTATAAAGTAGGGATGACCACCAAATAGACAAGACCAACTCTCTTAACTTGACCTAACCTACATTAGGATGGGTTTCCCATGTGGCATCATGGCCTCACATGTGCGGGACCCACTTGTGTACACAATTTACACTATTCTACATGGTTTTTGATCAAGCTAGATTTGCCAATTTTTGGCAATTCTTCACACTCCTCAAATTTAGCCTGATCTATCTACAACTCTCTTGCTAGATGAATGAAAGCTTTTAGAAGTGTCTAAAAAATCCAGTTACAAACAAGGAACTTTTGAGACTCCAATAGAGAATGATGTCCATGAAGGATCTTTCACCACCTCTTAGAGGATCCCTTACAAGATGTTCCATAAATGTGTCTATATACATGTACCACACTTCAAAACTAAACATCATGCCAAGCCATGGATTCCAAGGCATTTTGTGCACTTGAAGATACATCAATTAAAATATTAAGTGCATAAATAATGTTGCCAAAGACAACTTGCCTTGCTTGATCCATGTGATTGAGCCTTGATGGCTCCATCTTGATACTCAAGATTCTTCTTGGAGTCCTCGGGTCTTGAGATTGATCCTCCACTTGACTTGACTCCAAAATATCAATGAATTGAATAAGGTGTTGATCCAAAGGTGCTTCTTCAAGTTTACAAATCTTCCACTCTTGAAAGATCACATTTCCACCATTGACAAATTCTTTGGTTGAAAACAAGTAGATTCTACAATCTCTATTTGAAGGGCAAAACACTACCATTATTCCTGTCATTGAAATAGGATAATCTTTGGTCCTTACATTGGAATGATCATGCACAAAGCATGTGGACACAAATATTTCCAAAGCAAATGATGTTTCATCTTTTATGACTCTATTCAAACTATTACAAAAATAGTTATCCAATGAAATTGCTTTATTAACAACAAATGTAGATTTCAAAGCATCCCATTTCATTGTCTTGTCATACAAAGTAATATACACCATGAATCTTAAAGGTAAGAAACAAGTCACCTCATGTCTACTACTACTTTCCAAAAAGTATTCAAAGATAGTAGACTCTCCAATGCTCACCACCCTTGCAAGATGCACACTTGAATGGACAATTTGCATGCAATTTGATGACTCGGCCATTGTCATTGAGGACTCCCTTGGAACTCTCATGCTTTGAGGCTGATCCTCAAGATCTTCCTCCTTTTGATGCTCCTCCCAATGAAAGCAAGGTCACACTTTGCCAAGATCTCCTCTTGAGTGATCTCCTCCTTTGCCAAGCTCATTCTTTCAAAAGCAACACTAGCTTCCAACTTAAACAATCTTCCATGTTTAAATCCCTTTGCAATGCAAATATCATTCTTCAAGATGAAGCAAACACCATGCTTAAAGTGGACATCCAAACCACTTTCTAAGAGTAGACCAACACTGAGCATATTCTTTGTGATTGATGATACATAAAGGACATTTTCTAGATCCATGCATTTTGAGGATTCTAGACACAAAGAGATGGTGGCAACACCATCTATCCTACACTCTTCATCATTTGTAGTAAAGACAAACTTTTTAGCAGCATTGAAAGAGTGTAAGGTTGAGAAAAAGTCCTTTTCACAAGACATGTGGGAGCTAGCCCCACTATCGATCCACCAATTGTCCCTTGAATTGCTATTGCTTGTTGGTGAGGATGTAGATGCCATCAAGAATACATCTACTTTATCCTCCTCCTCCTCCTTTGCAAGGTTTCCTTGTTTGTCCTCCTCCACTTGTGCTCTTAGCCTCTTGTGGCATTTAGATGCATAATGTCCCTTCTTTCCACAAAAGAAGCATTTTTGCTTTGACTTGTCCTTTGAGCTTGATGCATCGTCCTCTTCTTTGGCCTCCTTTGGATGCTTCTTCTTTCCATTGGTCTTCTTTTTGCCCTTGAATGAGAAATTGGCTTTCTCATCACCATCCTGCAAAGACAAGGAAGTCATCCTAGATTTTGCATGGAGCATCCTACACTCTTCAGCCACTAATACACTGTGAAGTTTTTCTATAGTTGGCAAAGTGTCTTGGATGGCAAAACTTTGGACCAAATTTGCAAAGTCATCTCCTAGACCATTAAGAACAATTTTTACAAGCTCTCCATCATGAATCTTCTCTCCAATGGAAGCCAACTCCCTATTTAGAGACTTGATTCTGAGTACATAATCATGTGCACTCTCCTCACTTCTCTTCATGCTTTGCAAAATCTGATTTCTAAGCATGAGTCCTCTTGAAGTGTTAGTAGATTCATAGATTGATTTTAAAGACTCCCAAGCCTCTTTAGCACTAGTACATGCTGATACTTCTCTCAGCAAATCATTGCTCACATTCATCTTCACACAATGAAGTGCAAGCCTAGATCTCTTCTTGTATCTAGCTAACTCTTGTGCACCTAGAGGTTCATCTTCATCTTCAATCAAGAACTCATGAAGGTCTTGGAGCACCAAGAGTGACTCCATCCTAACCTTCCAAATAGCATAATTTGTAGAGTTCAATCTCTCACTAGCTTCTAGAAGGTATGCTCCAACAGATCCCATCTTACTAGTGACTTCTACAAACAAGAAATAGATTTGATTGACTTGAAACTCACAAAGGTCTCACACTTGCAGTGTTTCACTCAAATTTGATTTCTAATCCAACAAATGGACTTTCACAGTTCTATCACTCCCTCACAAAGCTGGAATGAAGATAAGATGAATTGAAAACTACTTTCAAACAAATCTTGCCAAGAAATGGATTTGATTGTCTCTAGAAACTCACTAAGGTCTCTCTCTTGTAGTTTTTCACTCAAATTAGATTTCTAATCCAACAAATGGACTTATAATCTCAGTTCTAGCACTCCCTCACAAAGTTGGAATGAAGATAAGATGATGTGAAATCTACTTACAATCAAATCTTGCCAATTTTGGCTATTTTTGGACAAAAAAATGACTTAATCTCTTTCTTCCTTCTTGGTGTACTTTCAAGACCTGTTTTTAACCTTAATAGGACCTGAACTCAGCCTAGATTAATTAGATTCCATGAAACACATTCAAATCTAATCAATGGCAAATGATCTTGGTAGATTATCATAGGATCTCCACCAAAAATTACACCAACAACTCACAAATTGAATTTTTTTGGATAAAATGAATACCATGCATTAAATGCAGGTTCAGAGGTGCCCACACATGTGGACAGTATGGATTTGGACCCCTACCAAGTTTGGGATCAAATCTCCTCACCAAAATCAAGATTCTAGCTTGCCCTCTCAATACTAGTTTTTAGCACCAAAACTTGCTAAAAATGGATTTGCATTAGATCAATGGCTTATGCTCTTGTACTTGGCTCTAATACCATGTGAAAGTACTGTACTTTAGGACCATAAATGGATCTACAAAAGATCCACAAGAGTGATTGGATGCTTGCTTAACAATCTATCAAAAAACTAGACACAAAAAAGTTGATCTAGATTGGCAATTTGGCAAACAACAAGCATTAACAATCAAAATCATTGATAAACATTGAAATACGAGCCCACACGTGTGTACTATAGGCTTTAGTACGGCCTTCAACCTGAGAAACAAGTAGAAATTGATTTGGTTTCAATTGGATCACAAAAATTCAATGTACATAGTGAACTAGCTTGAGATTGCCAATGAGCTCCAAAAATTTTCTATCTTCTCACTATGGGAGCTTGGAATACATAGCAAATTCGACTTCCTTCTTGAAGTTAGGTGAATTTCCAGCATGTAATAAGGAAGTTAACTCACCCTTCTTGCCCTAAAATGAAAGCCTAGCCTAGATCCTAGAGTTATGCTTGGTAGGTAGCTAGTTGGTCAAATTTTCACCTTAAACTTAGGTGTAGGTCCTATAAAGTAGGGATGACCACCAAATAGACAAGACCAACTCTCTTGACTTGACCTAACCTACATTAGGATGGGTTTCCCATGTGGCATCATGGCCTCACATGTGCGGGACCCACTTGTGCACACAATTTACGATATTCTACATGGTTTTTGATCAAGCTAGATTTGCCAATTTTTGGCAATTCTTCACACATTTTGCTAATGAGATTGATGAGACTTTTGCATTCTACACTTTTGTGAGATTTCTAGTCAATAGAATGGTGATTTTATTGAATAATTGCTATTAAGAACCTATGTACTTGTTGTTTCAGGTGCAGGCCATATAGTGGATAGTACTCCACACATGTGAGGCCGCTCTCACTTGTTTATGAAGATTTGATCCATTGATCTTGCTTAAATCTAAGTGTAGTGAATCTAGATCAAGATCTAAAGTGTAGAACTTGATAGATCCATTGATTAAGCAACCAATAACTCTCTATGATTGTTAAGTACAATCACTAATGTCCTAAAACTGAAATTTTATCAATCAAGGAGCACCAAATGTGTCAACTGAGGTATGGTGCACCGAATAATCAACAGAGTATGGCCTTACCTGCACCACCGGGGCTAGCCAATCAACAGGTGGCCCACGGAAATTTGATAGCAGCAGAACTAGAGATGCCAGTACCACCTCAGCAGCAGCAATGGTATGGGCCGGATGAACCATATATGGATCTTGCCATAAATGAATATATTGTAGCCTATGCAGCTCAAACTCAGCATCAAGGCGGAAGAAATTACGGAAGCTACGGATGGGGCGAAGGACACAGAATTGCTGAATGTCCTTACAAGGGGCAATATACGTCCTTCTGCCGAGAATGCGGTTATGGACACTGCTTCAAGAACTGTCCATTGAGACCTAGGACTAGCGCACCATTGAACTTCATTGCAATACAACAAGCAACAGTTCCAGTGGGGATGTCACCGAAAAGACAACATTTCCATGCCCTTGTGTTAGCCATTATGCAAACACAGAAGAGGAAGGAAGTGGCTCCCTCACCACCACCATCAGTCACTGATGACCAACCCTCAACTTTAGTGCCATAATTGAATGTGAGAGAAGAAAGGAGACAGTACCAGAAGATACGGCACCAGGTACAGAGAGCCCAAGCGGAGGAAAAAGAGCAAGAAAAGGACAACCCTATGAAACCTTCTGCTGATGACGAATGGGAGCCACAAATGGGCTCACCATTGTGCACAGATCAGAACGATCAATTGCATCATCATGAACCACCCTTCCACATGGTGGAGCTCGAGGAATTGCGCACTGAAAGGCTCACAAGCCTACTGGCGAGCCGTGTTAGTTTACCCCTCGAAAAATTAATATGGATTGCACCACAAGCTAAAAGCCTTTTGGCTGAATGGGCCAAAGCGGACGCAGAGCCAGTAGCGCTAGAGCCCATATACTGTACGGGCTATGAAGAGATTAGTAACGTCCTCCACATCAAAGCAACGTGGGAAAGCGAGGAACACAACATCACCCTACCAATCAAACTTGAGGATGAGGCATCAATAGTAGATGGAGGATCAGGTGTCAATTTGATCTCCACTACTTTATACCAAAAGTGGGTTTATAGGGATTGAAGACAACAAAATTTGCCATCAAGCTAGCAGATTAATCCTGTGTAAAACCAAAGGGTGTGGTTGCCAATATCCCTATAAAATAGTAGGCATGAAGTTTGTGATCACCTTTGTAGTAATGGATATACCTGAATCTCCATTTACATACCGTGTTTTACTGGAAAGACCATGGTTGAGGACTGCGCAAGTAGTACACAACTGGAGTACGGAAAAACTCACCTTTGAGAACAGAGACCAGGCTGTAAAGGTTGATCCAACCACATGGGAAGTGAACCCACTTGCACCCAAGGCTAATGACAGATCATCCATGATAAATCGCACGATAGATCACCCAAGGCAAGCCAAGGGTGGTCACTACAATTTAGAGATGGATGTCGTGAGATGGACGAATGCATTAGCAACGATTGACTTCCAAGCATGTCAATATGAATCTGATCCTGAACCCAGGACATCTTCACCCAAGTATTACACCATGGACACACCAATTACATTTGGAATGAATATGATAAACGTAGCATGGCTGTCAGTGGAATCTATTGAGAACCCAATAGATGATGATTTAGTCCCTTGGCAACATGCTCTGACTTATAACAAGGAGACTAAGCTGACTGATGCACAAGTCCTATAGTGGACCCAGATCATTACGAAATTCAAAAAGTACAGCTCAACCATCGCAAAAATCTGCTATGGCAAAAGTCTCAAGGATAGATCCACCAAGGGCACCTGCAAACAAGAAGATCCAGTGAAACAACACTACAACCAGGTGATTAGATGGAGTGATCTACCCAAAAAACCTATAGCTACAATGGATGTTGATATTCGCAACCATGAGGCGAATGTCGCACCAATTCCCGGGCTAAGATCAATATGCTGAAGGAGGAATCTCGACGAGCACCAGTTCACGAGATACCTGAGACCTTCAAGAATTATACCTTGGATGACGTGGTAATTATGGTGTCGCAAGCCCAATGAGAACCTAATCAAAGTCAGGCACCAGCAGAACAAGTCTTCGAAGGACCTGCATGAACGCAACCCATGAACCTTGCCGAGCCAGGTGAAGAAGAAAAAATCATATACGTGGGAGAGTAGTTAACGCTCACACAATTCAAAAGACTACGATCATTGTTGGTGGAATACAAGGATTGTTTTGTCTGGAATTATAGTGATCTGAACCAACAGTAGTCCAACACACCATACCCTTGGTGGATGGAACAGTCTCCAAGGTGAGTCGTTACTACCGCTGCAGGCCAAACTACACAGAGCTGATCAAGCAAAAATTGCAGAAGTTGTTAGATGCAGATTTCATTTACGAAATTGAGCACACTGAATGGGTATCACTGATAGTTATAGTACCCAAGAAGAATGACAAAATTTGAATCTGTGTGAATCTGAAGGCGCTAAATGCAGTCACCAAAATGGATCATTTTCCTTTACCCTTTATGAAAAGTGTCCTTGACCGAGTAGCTGGAGCCGAAGCCTATAGTTTTTTGGATGGCTTCAGCGGTTACAATCAAGTGAAAAAAACACCCCAAGACCAGCATAAGACAACATTCGCCATGAAATGAGAAACCTATGTCTATAAGGTGATGCCATTCAGACTTTGCAATGCCCCAAGTACTTTCCAGCGAGTCATGCAGGTGACATTCAAAGAGTATTAGCAAACATTTCTAGAAATTTTCTTGGACGATCTGTGCGTGCATGACCATACTCTGAACACTTATCCAATCTGGAGAAGGTGCTACAAAAACGCCGTGAATTCCATATCTCCTTGAACCCAGAAAAATGTTAATTTTGGGTTACACATGGCTTGATTCTCGGCCATATAGTATTTAGACACAAGATCGCCACAAACCTATCAAAAATCAGGATCATTGTTGATCTACCACCACCAGGAACGATTCGTGAGGTCTACAATTTTATGGGTCACGCTAACTATTACAGAATATTCATTCTAGATTTTGCGGAGTTAGCACAACCAATTTACAAACTCACAACGGATCCACATTGGAACGAGGAAGCCCTAAAGGCTTTCCAAAAACTTAAAGATGCATTGGTTTCAGCACCAATCCTACATCCGCCCAATTGGTCCATTGAGTTTCATGTGCATACGGACGCATCGAAGTATGCAGTTGGAACAGTCTTAACCTAGCCAGGAGAACACAAAAAAGGTTTTCAAATCCAATTTGCAAGCCGACAGCTCAGTGATACATAAATGAATTATTCAACCACAGAGTAGGAAGCACTGGCAATGATATATGCGGTTAAGAAGTTTCGGCATTACCTGATGGCCACACACTTTGTTTTTTATACGGACTATCAACCCTTGCTCTATCTCGTTAACAAAACCTGCAACATAGAGAGAATCACTCGATGGCTACTTCTGTTGTTAGAGTTTGATTTTTGGATAGTAGTTCGCAAGGGAAAATAGCACTACATGGCAGATCATGTGTCCTTTATCAAAGGGAAGGAGGTTGCACTCCAACCCAATGATGAGATGCCCAATAGTACCTTATTTTACATAGACACAGTACCGGAGTAGACTACCGACATAGTTGCATATCTAATGAGTGGCCAACCAAACAAATCACTACCAAAGGCAGATTATCTTGAAAGCTAGACCTTATCAGCTGATTGCTGGCCAACTGTACCAAAGAGGACCAGATGGAATTCTTCGGTGATGTATTCTTCCTCATGAGGCCACCCAGTTTCTCTTTCACATGAAGACATGGGTGGAGGCCATTTTGCATACGACAATACAGTTTGCAAAATCCTACAATCAGGATGTTGGTGGCCAACGATTCATAAGGATATGGAGGAATACCTACGGAAGTGCGATGTGTGCCAAAGGGCAAGGAGACAGATTGAATTATGACCTTTTGCACTCGGTCTAGCCCAAGCACCATAAAAAAAGTGAGGGTTGCATTACATTGGCCCAAATCACCCTGCAGCAAGAAGTACCCAGGCTCGATACATAATCATGGCCACCGACTACCTCACCAAGTTGGTCGAAGCCAAGGCAGTAAGAGTAGCTGATGCTACCATTGCCAAGTTTCTGCGCTTTGGGTGTCCGGTGGAGATAGTTAATGATTGCGGGAGTCATTTCATCAATGAGACCATCAAGGTCCTGTTGGAGAAATTCTTCGTGATCCATAGGACCAGTACGCCTTATTATCCTCGTGGTAATGGGCAAGCAGAATCATCCAATAAGATCCTGTGTAGCATACTCACGAAAACAGTTGAAGCTAGTAGATTGGATTGGGAATACAAGTTGCATGCTGCTCTGTGGGCATTCAGGACATCATATAAGAGAAGCACTGATCAAACACCATTCCAATTGGTATATGGTCAGGATGCTATAATGCCAGTAGAGTTTTGAATCCAATTAAGAATTGCCACAACGCAACGTCTTAATGAATCCAGATCTCTACAATTACGCCATGAAGCTTTGCATAAGCTTTGTAAAACATGCTTACTAGCAATACATGCATTGGCAGCTGAAAAGGAGAGACGCAAAGCATGGCACGATCGCTAGTTACAAAAGAAAGATCTTCGATTATGGAGATCTTGTCCTGATGTATAAAACCAAGGCGATCAAGGGAAAATTAGAATTCATAGCCGAAGGTCCTTATCGGATCAAAGAAATTCTTAATCATGGAGCCGTGAATATGGAGAAGCTAGATGGGACACCTTTTGACACACCCATCAATGGTAGTCGGTTGCACAAGTACTGGTCACCGCAGTGAGACAGATCCAGGTTGGTGGTGGCATGTTATGAAAAGTTTATCTGTTCGGCCATCACAACTACATCCAAGAAGATCAAGCCATATCAAGCTAGATCCATCAAGCGAGATAAGAAAAGATCCAACAAGATCCAAGAGAGATCCAAATCCAGATAGGATCAAGAGGGAAGCAAATCATCAAATTACACCAATAAGGCCTCCAATTTGTAGATCTGAGACCTCGATCTCAATAACCATGACAAAATAAGGACAAAATTTATCAAAATTGATGGATCTGCTACCAAATATCTATCAGAACTTCTAGAGAGTTACTAATAGTCATATCTAACATGGATGTAGCAGACTACCAGTTTGCAAAAGTTAAAAATCATAGAATCTCAAGATCTCATCAAAAAACACTCTAAAAGAGCACTTTTTTCATGATTTTTGGAGATCCCCTGGGAGATAGCTCTTGAAACTTGGACAGTCACTACATCTGACCTAGATGCATCTATGAATATCTCTGTGAGAGTTACTGATGGAAAAAGCCATCATTTTTTAATATATGCAAGGGTTCCAAGAAGCAGAATATTCAGAACCTTCGTAGAACATCGAGATCGTCAAACCAACCTTCGCAAGGGGCATAAATGGAATCAGAGCAGTGAAATTAGTTTGATCTTGGAAATTCTACCACGGGAGCAGGTTGTGCGAGCATTCACTTCCTGCGAGGACTGAACCCTCGCAGAACCTTCGCAGGACAGTCAAATCATCTTCTGAACTCTCACAGACTTCTATGATGTCTTAGAATTTTGTGAAGAAGGTCCCTGCCAAAATTTGAATGGAACTGAGCAAGGGAAAGTGGATTTCACCTAATACACACCTTAAATTCCGTTGTATAAGCTCTGTTCAAATTTTGACTAAATCTTCCAAGTTCTCCGAATGTGACCAAACTTTATACAAGCCATTATTTGCATGCTCTGAATCCAGATCTGCATTCTGAACTGCTGTTAACTTTTGTTGGAAGGGCATAATTGAATTTATATATAAAATCTACCCTTGCCCAAACCGTGAATGTTCTAGACAAAGGAATATTTTTGCTTTTCTTTTCCTCTTCCATCTCCTCATCATCAATTCTCTCATAGACATTTCAAAAATTGCATCTCACAATCTCTGTCTTGTACATCACCACACCACTCCATATCACCTTCATCTTGCACATAGCAGGCCATGGCAATTTATGAGCAGCTTGCCCAAATCTTGATGCTTTCTGGAGAAACTCTCAAGGGCTACACTGCACGATTTGCCAAGATGGCGAGAGATTGGAATTCTGGTCTTCCTAGTCACGACAAAATGGCATTTTTCTATGTCGGATTACCGCACGAGATCAAGATTGGTATGTCACCCTTTACGTCATATACCAGTCCAAACGAACTCTGTAAGACAGCCGCTATTGCAGAAGCACAGATCTCGCACACACCATCACAACCCATATCCAACATTCAAACAATCAGGGATGATAGAACATCTAATCCACAAGATTCCACAGGCAACGCTAGCCAAAGTATTAGCAATACGGACGATCAGATGCAAGTTGTCAGTGACACATATGAGATGTCCAGTCAATCGTATTACCCCCTAGAACTACAAATTGCCAATCGGAAGATCCGATCACTGGACTAGTGCCATTATTGTTTTGGAAAACATACAACACCTCAATGATACAACACCTCAATGTCCAGTTTGGAATCCAAAATTATGAAATCAATCCAATAAGGGAATTATGGAGATGGGAAGTCAATCAACAAAATCCTCATCTATGCCATCTAGCTTGCCATCAGATCACTCCTCCAAAGAAAGTGGATCGGTCTCAGGACTTTCAGAATCTTCTCTAGTGGCTAGGTAAGGTTCGGTGGAAGTATTGGTTATATCAGCGAGCGGATCATCCCAGGCAAAGGAAGTTCAAACTGGCTCACCACTATATTTTGTGGAAGGGATCAAAGGAAACCTGATACCAATGTACGCATATCAATTGAGAGGTGACAGAATCTTACACACGGTGCGGTGTTTCGGATGTGGAGGTAAACATCGTAGATCAGAATGTCCACACCAAAATGATCTGTCCTCCTTTTATCCTTGGTGTGAACAATGCGGCATCAATCACCCATGTCGTGATTGTCTACTAAGAGATCCAAGGAAAGCCGTTATGACTCCTACTTGCTTGAATCGGCAACCTACATATGACCATGCAAATCCACCAACCGAGAAGCTGCACTACAAACACAAACTTCTAGTGCCACCTGGTTATGAAGCACATGCGGATGGAAGGAATGAGAGAAAGATCCTAAGACAAGTTGACACGGCCACACGTGAATCACCAACACCACAAAAGACAGAGTGGATAAAATCTATCCAACCAGGGATAGCGGAAGAAGTCAAGAAATTGGCAACAGATGCAATCTAGAAGATTTTACCAAGCCTCATTAAACAAATGCTTCCACAACTTTTGGTGGATGAATTACAAAGGGGCCTCATGTCAACCAAGCAACTTGAAGACAAACTGACTACCAGTCATCGCAACGATCCATCTATACCACCTTCAAGAGAGCAGTCCATTGAGAAAGGAAAGACTAAGGTGGGAGATTGTCCTCTGATTTCAATGCCAATCATAAGCAAGATCCAACCAAAGTCGGAATGTTTCACTCAACATTTGGCCACCACAAAGCTACATCAGGACATCACATTGCTGGGATGGCCAAATCCAAGGAATCCAAGCCCAAAACGACCAATTGTACAGCAAGAACCAGAACCTACAATGACAAAGCCTTCCTAAATCTATGATATTGACTGTTGAGAAAAGTCGTCAGGTTGATGCATACTTCGAATACCTAGACAAACAAGAGCATCAAGCAAGCACGTCATATCCACAATATGATTTAGGGGAGTCCATGACATTGGGACCAGTTGCGCCGATCTATGAGGATCCATTATATCAGCAAGATTTATCTTGGGATCCTCCGATGGCATACCTCGACTACCCAATTGTCAATGAACAAGGTTATTCGGAATGGCCACCAGACCCTTATGGGTATTATTGAAAATCTGGCAAGTCCAAGTTCTTGCTGATCGCCATCATCCAATAAAGCCTCAGGTTTTACGTAAGCAAATTTTATCCATGCTTTTCCTGAAGCACCCATGTCCCAGCAATAAAAGAACCGACAATAGTGCCCCTTCACGATAGTTGTAGCCTAGTGCCGAGGGACCAACACTACTTTGTGTCGTGGACCCTATTGTGGGTATTTCCTGCACAATAATAAACAAGTGGGTCCCACCATTTGAAATACTGTTGGCCAAGCCTTACCTAGTGGGCCCCGCCACAATATAGTGTACAGTTAGAATAATAAGTGTGAGGGCACTGGCGTCCTGCGTGTGTAAGCCCAACCCAATGAGCATGCAAAATGGTTAGGTAGAACTTGAATAAAAGACTTGGGGCCTTAGTTAGAATAAATTAATTAAAAAGCCCAAAGTCAAGTTCATAAGGTTCTAAGTTAAAAGGGAATCTCTCAAACTCACATGAATCATGTGAGTTTGGCCCTTTTCCTAATGAACCATTAGATTGAAGTTCAATTTGTTTGATGGGCTAGGATGCCATTGTAAATAGGCCAATGAGAGCCAAGATGGCCCTCCCTCCTCAACTATATAAGGAGGCCATTTTTCATTGTACACATCTTCATTTTTCTCAAAAAGACTCTCTCTCTCTCTCTCTCTCTCTCTCTCTCTCTCTCTCTCTCTCTCTCTCTCTCTCTCTCTCTCTCTCTCTCTCTCTCTCTCTCTCTCTCTCTCTCTCTCTCTCTCTCTCTCTCTCTCCTTGAAGGCCCATTTCTCCTGCTCAGCAAAATCAAAATGGAAAAAAGAGAAAGTGTCAGAGACTACATCGAATGGATAAAACACCTACGATCCGAGTGTAGTGTGGATCTGACTTCCGATCATGTGATCATCATGTAGTTCCTAGCAGGACTACCCATTAGCATCCTACGAGTCTCTCTCTCTCTCTCTCTCTCTCTCTCTCTCTCTCTCTCTCTCTCTCTCTCTCTCTCTCTCTCTCTCTCTCTTCAAGGGTGATTGGTGCAAAGCTATGGGTAGGCGCTCGAGCCCCCATAATTCCAACCATCCTTGGTGAGCTCTTTCTTTCTCTCTCTACTCTCTCTCTTTTCTCTCTCTAAATTCTCTCTCCTCTCTCCTCTCTCTCATCACTCCTTCTATCTCTCTACCTCTCTCTATCTCCCTTCTCTCTCTCTCTCTTGCTATGCAGGTGTGCACGGGCGGCTCCCAATGAACGGACCCCTATACTACAACCGACTATAGTTGCCTTCCATCCAAACTAGCACTCGGCCACGTATTGCACAAGAAATTGGCACACAACAAATCCCAAGATGGTTTATCAAGATTAGCACTTAACCTCATGGCTTTAACACTTTCACATAAAATCCTATTCTTCCATTCAGCCACTCCATTTGGTTGTGGGGTCCTTGGTGTTGTATACTCCCTCTTGATCCCATGCTCATCACAAAAGGCCTTGAACTTGGTAGATATGTACTCACCACCATTGTCACTCCTTAAGCACTTGATCCTTGAAAGAACTATCACAACCTTCTTTTCTAGCCATTACCTCCAATGACTTGAAGTTGAGGTGTCCCATCCTTTTATGCCAAACCTCTTGAATAGGTATTTTCTCTCTTGCAACACATCCAACTTGGTTACCAACAACACAAGCATCTAGTTTGAACAACTTCTCTTGTCTTTTACCTTTTCCAATCAAGACATCCTTCCTTTTGATCATACAAGCATCTCCATCAAACTCAACCTTGAGGTCTTTACTTAGCAATTGACTCACACTAAGCAAATTCTTGGTAATAGATGGAATAAACAAGACATTCTCCAAATGAACATTCCTATTTGTCAAGAGAGATAGAATTTTTTCCAATCCCTTTGATTGCGCACTCATCATCATTAGCCGTGTAGATCACCCTCTTGTCATCTCCATATGCCAACAAAGAAGTGAAATACTCTTTGTAAAAAATCATGTGTGAACTTGCTCCACTATCAATCCACCATGGATCTAGATCTCTATCATTAGCAAGCATACATGAAGACATCACAAAAGCGTCATCATCATTTGAGTTTTGAACATCCAAACCATCCTCATCAAGAGTAAGATTACCTTGCTTGTCTCCTTGATCTCTTTTCTTCTTGTAGCACTCACTTGTGATGCCACAATAGAAGCACTGGAGCTTTGATCTATTCACTTATTTTTGCTTTTGCCCTTGAGTTTTCCCTTTCTGAACTTAGCTTCCTCTTGAAGTATCGATGTAGATCCACCTCTTGCTTGAAGCCTATATTCTTTATTGATCAAGATCTCTTGAAAATCTATCAAACTTGACAAAGTATTTTGAATAGAAATACTTGGAAGAATGTTAGAATGAGCATCCAACAATCAACCTCCTTGAGAAGCTCATTGGTAACATTCATCTTGACCATGTGTAGAGCCCTTTTGGTTCTCTTATCATACCTATTTTGATCTTGTTGTGTTGCTGGCCTCTCCTACAAACCTACAACAATATCCAAAACATCATTCATCTCAAGAAGTGATTCGATCTTCACTTTCCACAATGGATAGCTACTTGATGTAAGCCTATCATTGGCTTCCAACATGACTCCACTTGATGTACCCATGTAGTTGTGACCTGATCTCTTTCAAACTGTTTCAATGCACAAAGCACTCCTTTGAACAACAAAAAATGTTTTCAAACTATTCAATTCTCTTCTAGCACTTATTCCAAGTCCAAGCAAATCAACACATAGAATCATGAAATCTTGATCAGCCTATGATCTATCCTCAATCTAGTGACTCTTGCCACTTCCTAAGATTGAAACACACTCAAATGAAGTCCAACAACCTCACTATCTAGAGATCCAGTCAAAATTAGGGTCTCGACAAAATCACAAAAACTTGAACATTTCAAAATCTATATGCAAATGCTGAAAATTTGATATGCAATCTATTAGACACCACTTAGGCTAATCCAATGATCCAAAATTCGACCAAATCCAGCATGTGAATTCAGAACTTGAAATTGATCAAGTTATACACCTATATAGGGTGTTGATCTACAAAAGATCCAATCTACAAATGCAAAAAACTCGATTTTGGTGTAGAATCTAATCTAGCATGCTCTAGCATTGATATATTTTCCAAGTCATTGATAGATGTAATTGCCTCCTTCATAACCTGAAACACAAGCTTTGATACCATGTGAAAGATTTGGGATCAATTCAGATCCAAATCTACTAAAGATCTTTGGCTACAAAACAAGCTACTCCACCAATCTTGCCAATGTAGAAAAATCAGCATCTACACACAAAATAGAATGCAAACTCTAATAGAACTTGATCAAACATGAATCAAAACATAAGTATTTTTTTTGTCTGTACATTTACAACAACTTACTGTATTTCACACCTATGAACCTGAAAATAGCAAATATAGATCATTCTACACATAGAAACAAGATATCACAAGTATAGTGCACCAATGGATAGTCACAACCCAAGAGAACCATGTATAAGCATGAAAATGAGATGGAGAAGAGAGAAGATCTGCTTCTCCATGAGTTACATCCTTTTATAACAGGTCCAAACCCTATTTGGCCACTTGGCTTTCCCTCCAAAATGTAAACCCTACTATTTTTGGGTCTAGATTCAATGTACCCAACATTAAAATTTGAATCTACTCAAACTCGACTTCTACATTTCCCACACTTTCAAAAAGTGTCTATTCAAATGAAATTTAGACTAAATAATTTTGAACAATCAAACTCTAAGTCTAATATAAAATTGGCCTCAATTTGTCAAATATAGAAATGTAGCAAATATGATTAAACTAGTTGAATTTCTCACAACTAGCTCGAGGTACATCATAATTGACTTCTGGCCTAATGATGATAAAACATGTGTACTTGACTATTTGACCTCTAAAGCCAAAAATGGCCCTATCAACTAATGACATCAAGATGTTTGACTACAAAACTTTATGACACCCCTAAAGTCAACATACATAATGTTGTACGTTTTTCACATAAGCTAATACACCAACATGTTTTTTTCACTCTCTACAAAAATTGTTTATAGTGGATGGAAAGCTTTAGGGTATGAAGTCTCATGATTAGCAAAAAATGATTCAATTCAATTTCCTATTGTCAAATTTTGGGTGCTTGTTAAAAAATGTTCTCGAAACCATGTACAAATTATCGATTGTTGTTAGGTATATATGTAAACATTTGTATGTTTTTAAATGATTGAAAATTCAAATAGACACAAATCGATCTAAATATGTGTAGATGTTGCAAATGGTTGTGTTATAAAGTGGCTTGCAAGCCTAATATTCATAAATGCATGATAATATGGAATGTCAATATAGTATCCCCTCCATAAATCCATAATTATCTTGTAAAATTGAGAATTGAAAAATTTGTTTTCTAGTAAATCAAAATTATCAAGTGACTTTTAATGGAGAATATCTTTTTAACATTCATGATGTATGATCAATAAAATCATGTGAAATGATCAACGACATTCATAATGACAATACACCTTCCTTCATTGAGATATATTCACAAATATAGATGTCATATTGTAGGAAATAGCAATAACATTAACTATCTAAAACAACATATGTTCTTTGTGATATTTTTCACACATTTTCAATCAATGAGTAGCTATAAGAAAAATTTGGTGAAATAGTACATATTCATTTAAAAAAAAATTAGAATAATTGTATTTCTATGTAGTGTTAACATGATACTCTAATGATCTTACTGAAATTCAAAAATCATATAAGTGTATATAGTTGGATGTTTCTTTCAATGTTATTTGATCAGGATAACTTGTAAATCCTTTAAATATAACACATGATTTTTGTTCACAAACGAGAAAATCTATTTTAATAGTATTAAACAATTGAGACTCGTTGTATGATTTCTTCTCAATAATTTTTTCTTCAAAATATCAATTAGACCAAATTCAAACAATCTGGAGGGCACTAGACACAACTATGATTATTTTCCTCACAAACTATATGCTAAAATACTTAACTACTATAAATCATTTTTTTTAAAGCTTTGAGATCTACATTTGAAATTGATTGCAACCTTTTCTAATCAACCATTATCATCACTTACGTCAGTAACTTATGTAAGACACTTTTGAACCAATATTTAGATTATAGTTTTATATTCTAATGTGGTGTTGACATTAACAAGTTTCTTAAAGACAAAGAAAATTTTTAAACATATGGAACACATGGAAAATTAATATTTAGAATGGATGATCTAATAATTCAATACCAAAAAATAGCTTTATAAATACTTTTAAAGATATGCGCCTCTAAGCTAAGCCAACGTCATGATTGTGACACTACTATGTATTTTGATGAAACAAAATAATTAAAAAACTATCACTTCACTTTCTACAATAGATGTTTAGTAGGTTGACACACTAAATAGTGATTATATTAAAATGTGAAATAAAAAGTCAAGTATGCAGGTCTTCAATGACGAATAGGAATAGACTATACATAAACATTATAGAATATAGGGATGTGAGAGGAGTACTACAAGCAAGTACGAATCAACATCCCTATATTCGTACCCTATTTGATTCGTACATTTTTCGAGCATACCTGAACAAGATCTGTTCGGATATTTTTTGAGCCAGTAAGAACTTGACCCAGATCAAATTTACACTTAAACTTTCAAAACATTGAAATAATACATTACTTCAAGAAATCAATTGTACAAAACTAAAGTTCTATATAAATAAAAACTTAAAAACTGTCTTGCGATTGAATTGAGTCGTCACACTCTTGGATGTCTCAAAGAAACAAGCTACAATCTCACTGTCAACTAATGAGGTTGAGTATAAAGCATTTACATCTTGTGCAAAGGAGATCTTATGGATCAAGAGAATGTTGAGAGATCTTCACTTGCTGGAATTTTTTAGAGAGTCCAATCATATTTTGTGACGACATTTCAACCCAAATAGTAGCAAGCAATCCTATATTTCATGCAAGGAGCAAGCATATTTAGGTGGCATATCATTTTGTTGTGCAAAAAGTACAAAAAGGACCAAGAGTGGATCCTAATCTGATCCTCAAGAGGGATTGGATGTTAGATTTACTTGATCTATCAATCTACATAAGATTAAGATCAATCTAGATCAATTCTAGACATAAAATCCAAACAAGAACAATCATTTATTGAGGGTAAATGTACTTGCTGGTTTCACACTTGTGAAACCCTGTCAGGGTACGGACTCCAACCTGAAAATCAAGTACACATTGATAGAACCTCAAAACAATCAAAACAAATGTAGACAAATGGAGAGAATCACTCAAAATTGCTTCCAAAACCAAGATTGGTGTTTCACATTGATTATGGCCAAATGTGGCTCTATATATACAATAAGTGGGAGCTCGTGGTACTGATCATCCCTCTGATTCCACATGTGTGAAGGTGCTTTGTCATATGATGATTCATCATGCAAAACTGACACTTGGACAAAACCTTCTATTTTGAGCACTTTTGGCTTCTATATGGAGATCTACTTGAAAATCTTCTAGAAGTCAAAATTCGTCTACTTCAGCTTATTCCACACATGTGAGCTGTCCTCTACACATGGGATGTGACACCTAACCAAAGGATGTGGCTCATGCAAGCAATAGACTGATGCCATGTGTCATATGTCTAGAAAACTAGTTTTTGGCTTTTTTAGCCACTAGAACTTGAATCAAATCATATGTACAACCTATATGATTATGGTACATGACAAGTACACTATTTTCACACGTGGGAACAGGCTTCACACATGTGTAATCATCCTATATACAAGATTTTTGGCCTCTACCAAGCTTATTTTTGCATTTTTCACACTCCTCAAAAATCTAGCTTGATGGAAAACATGATGATCTTGACTCCATGGGCTGAATTGGTCTTTGCTGGTTCAAAAGGTGTGAAGATCAGTCAATGAGCTTGATGCTGATCTAAAACCACCATATACATGATAGTGATTCTTTGATGTTGACATCTTTGATGAGCTTGAGAGCTTTGCACCTTCCTAGCATCTTCGAAAATGATTCCTTCCAAATTTCATGTAGATGCTTGACTTTGAGGCTTGCTCCTTCTTCATGTGCATGTTCCTCCATGAGAAAATAAAGATTTCTTCTTGACTTATCAGGATCACAAAGATCTAACATCATGTTACCATGATTTAGAGAATTAGACTTATTCAAATTGGCAAGACTATGCCTGCTATAATAACAAAGGGTTTGCATCATATCTTCATGCTTGTTTACCATGCTAATCTCAGATCTAATGAGGCTAAATACTTCATTATGGAGATAAGTGTCTTTAGAAGATGATTCACTTACTCTCATAAAGAGTTTACAATTTGCCTCAATACAAATTTTCAAACTATGAGTGAACAAATCACTTTTGCTCTTACATGACTCAAGAGCATACATTCGATGAAATAACCATTTGCTTTCTAATTGATTTAAAATCAATTTCAACCTTTTAAGAACATCATCTATGTTCTCAAGAGAGACTTCATACTCAACTAGTATGGCTTTACTCCAATTTGGAGATGCAATGATCTCACTAAAGCAAATTGATTTATCAAATGACATAAGAGAAGTAAGTATGAGATGTATACCACATGAGATATGCTTCTCTTTCCCTTGAAATGTGAGCCACATGGACTCAACCATATTTCTTGAGTTTATTTTTGGAATCACAATTTGAGAAGGTCTCTCCTCCTCAATCCTTGGCACACTTGAACCTTGAGAAGGATTCTCCTCCTCAATCCTTGGCACATTTGAACCTTGAGATGACTCCTTAAGATCCTCTTCATGGTGCTCCTTCTTGATGGAAATCCGAGACCTCCATGTCTCATAATGATCACAACAAGTATGACCATTCAATATGCACTTCCTATGATTATCAAGATTACTTATGCTAGAAACATAAGTCCGAAAATCACCACAACTTTGCATGATTTTTCCAATATTGAAATCAAAAGGTATTTCCATCTCAATAAGGCTAACTACTTCCTTATGGATATAAGTGTCCACTTTGGATGCTTCACTTATTCTCATAAGAAGTTTACAACTTGCCTTTAAGATTGAAAACTTGCAATTTTCATCTTTATGAATGAACACATCATTCATGATCTTATTGAAACCAAAAGATCCTACATTATGAAGATATTTCCATTTCCTTGACTTCATAACTAATGTAAGCTTACAAGGAAAACATATTTTGCTATCTTTTAAGGCATCACACTCAACTAGTATTGCCTTAATCCACCTTTGAGATACAAAAATCTCTTCAAAGCAAAATGGTTCTTCATAAGTTGACATGATAGCATAAATGAAACTATTTTCATTTTGTGATTGCTGCTCCTTATTCTTGATTGATTTCTCTTGGATTATAACAATAAGTTTGAACTTATCTAAAGCTTCAAGCAAAATACTTTCCAAGGACATAAAATAAATCCAAGTTACTTTCATGAAAGTGACATCTATCTTTGCATCTTGAACCAAACAATGCACTCCCAAATGGAAATTTTCAAAAGATTTGACATGTGTTGTGATGGACTCTTGAAGACAAATCTTGCAAGTCCTTGTGAGACTCCAAGCCTCATTCACCTTTCCACAAAGGAAACACCTTTCCTTGGACTTGTCCTTCTTGTATTTGCATTTTGAACTTGAAGCTCCATCCTTCACCTCGGCCCCCTTGCTTTGGTTCTCCTTGGATGGATTGGTCTTCTTTTTGTAGCATCTTGAGAAAAAATATCCTCCCTTTCCACAAAGGTTGCACTCATGATCCTTTCTTTCCTTCAATAGGACGCCACCTATTGATGCCATGTGAATAAAAACTTGTGATATGATTCTACAAATGTAATTTGTGACTTTCAAGAGACTAGATTTGAACATCTTCAACAATCTAGAAGGACCTACAAAAGATCTAGCTCACAAACCTAAGAATTAATCTTCACAGTAATGACTAGTCACTTGAAAACTTTGCTTTGATCACTAAGACAAAAGCACACAATCTTTGAATTAAATCGCCAAAGAAATCAGATCCAATCTCCCATTGGACTCATCAAATACCAATGACTCTTTCTTTTGAAAGTTGAAATGGATATGAAAAAGATTTGACACCTAGATTTTCCTTTTCACTTGACTAGTTCTCTCAACACTTGAGTTTCTTGAACAAAAGATGGGTTTTGTTTCAAATACATGAAGATCAAACTTAATCACTTCTTCTGGACTCACTGTTGATCCAAATAATCTCACACTTGAGATTTAGAATGAATTTGATTTGATGAAAACAAACTATACCACCAATTTTTCACAAAGCTTAAAAATTAGACAACTAGAGATTCACAAAGGTCTCAACCATACATGAATACTCAAATATGGACTCCTCCTCATTCTAGACATCAAATGGGATCACTAATCGACCCTCACACTCTCACAAAGAAAGTTGAATAGAACTAATTTGAGTTTCATACATACTATGTCAATTTCTGCTCAACAAATTGAATTCAATCACTCCTATTGGATTCCACCAATTACTCTACCTTTTAAGACTTGGAATGAAATTCAAAATCAAAAGTCGTGATTTATCTCACTAAGATATTGTGCTTCAAAGAGCTAATGCCACTTAGAAAGATTTGATCACCTAGGAGAATACAAATTCTCCACCAATAACAACACAAAATGAGCTTCTAGATCTTGCCTTCTACAAAGGAAGGAACTCTTAGAAAATTGGATCTCTCTCTACACATTTTCCATAGACACCTTAATGACTCTTTTCAGACCTTACAGTCACTCAAACAAATTGAGTAGGGTTGAACAATGTGACTTGGATCTCAATCTCTTTTCTAGAACTCTCAATTTAAGCCAATCTATGTCAAATTCTACAAAAGATTTGCATAGATGTTCTGTATGCACTAGAAACTCTCAAAGGTTTCACTTGGAGAACAGATTCAATGATGTTTTCTAGAAAATTGATGCTTCTAAACTTGACCCTATCACTCTTGAACAAATCTAGAGTGATGGTACAATGGATTACAACCTCTCACCTTGCATATCACTCCTTAATCAATGATTTTTAGCAAAATCTCTCTCAACTTCAACATGCACTCAAAAAATCAGAGATGATCAATTAATGCACCTATTTCAAGCTTCAAATTTAATTTCTTGGCTGATCTAATCCAAGAACTAATCAAGGGATTAGATTTTCTATAGAAAATGCTTGATTTTGCACCAAAAATCTCTCAAATTGGGTGTGTGAGTCAAATTGTACAAATTTTTGAATTTTCTCAGCCAAAACCGGAGCTGTACGGCCTCACACGTGTGAAAAGAGTTCCTATAGCCCACAACAAGTTCTGGTCCAAAAATTTTGAGAATATCTATCAAATCCAACTCGCTACCCAAAATTTGACTAGTTTCTAAAAAACTGCTAATTTTGGCTTTGATTTGGATTAACCCTATCAATTTCAAAAAAACCTCTTGTACTAGGCTCTGATACCATGTGCAAAAAGTACAAAAAGGACCAAGAGTGGATCCTAATCTGATCCTCAAGAGGGATTGGATGTTAGATTTACTTGATCTATCAATCTACATAAGATTAAGATCAATCTAGATCAATTCTAGACATAAAATCCAAACAAGAACAATCATTTATTGAAGGTAAATGTACTTGCTAGTTTCACACGTGTGAAACCCTGTCAGGGTACGGACTACAACCTGAAAATCAAGTACACATTGATAGAACCTCAAAACAATCAAAACAAATGTAGACAAATGGAGAGAATCACTCAAAATTGCTTCCAAAACCAAGATTGGTGTCTCACATTGATTATGGCCAAATGTGGCTCTATATATACAATAAGTGGTAGATCGTGGTACTGATCATCCCTCTGATCCCACATGTCTGAAGGTTCTTTGTCATATGATGATTCATCATGCAAAACTGACACTTGGACAAAACCTTCTATTTTGAGCACTTTTGGTCCATTTTCCTTCTATATGGAGATCTACTTACAATTCTTCTAGAAGTCAAAATTCGTCTACTTCAGCTTATTCCACACATGTGAGCTGTCCTCTACACATGGGATGTGACACCTAACCAAAGGATGTGGCTCATGCAAGCAATAGACTGATGCCATGTGTCATATGTCTAGAAAACTAGTTTTTGGCTTTTTTAGCCACTAGAACTTGAATTAAATCATATGTACAACCTATATGATTATGGTACATGACAAGTACACTATTTTCACACGTGGTAACAGGCTTCACACATGTGTAATCATCCTATATACAATATTTTTGGCCTCTACCAAGCTTATTTTTGCATTTTTCACATTTGTGAGGGAACAAGTTATGGCTAAGGAGGTGGAGCTTCAACATGTTTCTTCAAAAGAATGTGTGGCTGATATCTTCACCAAAGCACTTGGAAAAGTCTTGTTTACAAAGCATAGAACATCACTTGGTGTATTTTCAAAGTCTATGCTAAAACTAGTTGAAGAGAAAGTGTGAGAAATTGTCAACTAGTTTTGATCTAGTTTGATTTTTGGTTACTTGGCAATTTAGGCCAATATGCATTTTATACTTAGAGATAAACTTTATGAAGTTATTTTCAGCCTAAGTTCATTTGAATTACCACTTTTAAAATGTGTGGAAAATGTAGAAGGTTGAGTTTGGGAGATTCAAATTTGAATAGTTTGTTCATTGAATCTAGTCTACATTTTGAGTAGGGTTTGAGATCTAGAAGTTTTCTATTGTTGATAAGATTGTAGAACCACATCCAAATCGGGTATAGGCCTGTTATAAATAGCCTACAAGCATGTGAGTAGATACATTCTCTCTCTCTCTCTCTCTCTCTCTCTCTCTCTCTCTCTCTCTCTCTCTCTCTCTCTCTCTCTCTACTCTCATTCATGCTTATACATGAGATCTCTTTGAGGTTCTATACTCATTGGTGCTCTATAGTGTTGTTATCTTGAATTTTTGTGTGTAGAATGCAATTGTTTGATGTTTGTTGAATTCACATGTGTGAAATACAATAGCTTACTGGTTTTGTATGGATAGCAACAACACTTTATCATTCATATCTGATTTTTCAAGATCTATTAGAATTTATGGCTTCTATGCATTGTTAGAACTAGATTTCTACATTGCAATGGTGCTAGATGTGCTATCTTAAGTAATCAAAGATCTTAGAGTCTCAACTTCAATTCATTGGAGGTAATGGCAAGGAGGGAAGTTGTGTTTGGTCTTCCAAAGTATCTAACTAGCATGAATCATGTTTGTGAGAAATGTGCTTTATCAAAATCACATAGATTACCTTATAAGAGATCTACATCTAGATCTATTAAGCCTTTCCAACTTGTGCATTCGGATATTCATGGAGTTACTACAATTAGCCATGGTGGTGTTAAAACCTATGTAACATTTATTGATGATTTTAGGTGAGCTAGGCTTACAAAGTTTATATTCCTTCAACTAACAAAGTGTTCATAGGAAGTGATGTCATTTTTTATGAAAGAAATATTTAGAATTTAGCAATGATGTTCAATGAAATGGAAGAATTATCTAGTTGTTAGAGGACATTTATTGAATGGCAGCCAGTACTATCAAGGAAATTGTACAAGGTAGAACAAACACCAAGAAAAATATTCAGATAGTTCAACCAAGAAATCCAAATTCTAGAGAAGAGTGAGAACTCGGAACGATTAGACATCACCACAGTATTAAGATCACATGCTGCATAGTTCAGATCTTGACTTAGCCATAACAAGAATGCCAATGTTGGAGAAAGAGGGTTGTGTGTGAGAAACGAAAATAGCTCGAAAAAAAATGAACATGAAAAGGAAGCGAACTCGAAACTTGAACGAGAAACAAACTTGAACAAAAACTGCTCTTGCACAGGAGAATGAGCTATATTACTCTTTCCCTAAGCATGACTATGCCTATCAGAAATGAACAGAACGTTAGTGATGGAA
This sequence comes from Diphasiastrum complanatum, assembly GCA_029204225.1. Classification (NCBI taxonomy): domain Eukaryota; kingdom Viridiplantae; phylum Streptophyta; class Lycopodiopsida; order Lycopodiales; family Lycopodiaceae; genus Diphasiastrum; species Diphasiastrum complanatum. The sequence goes on from CM055101.1 coordinate 23,495,008, forward strand.
ATCACGATTGTTCTGATTATGTAGCCAAACACTAATAAAACACCAGAAGAATAATTTTTTGCGAACAGATAGAGTGAGCTCGACTGATAATCAGTCGCGAATGATTCATGAAAGGCAAGATTAAATATTAGTCGTCAACAACTAGACTAATAATAACTCGCTGAAAACTAAATACCAAATTGAGCAACAAGAAAGTTAGACAGACTAAAAAATAAGCATAGCAATGTTGACACAAATCTGAACGTGGAACAAAAGAGTTGTTATCAGATTAAGTATAGCAAAATATACATGTCAATAATGCGGTAGAGCACAGGACATAGCAGACGAACCGCGTGCTCTACAAAGCTAATTCCATCTGAAAGAGGAATAAACCTGTTACTGACAAATAAAGAATCAATGCGCAAGGCATCTACTTCGTCTATCTCTGATAAGCTTCTGATGCCATATTTTATACACACTTGTTCTTGGTTTCTCTCAATCAACTGAATACGCAAATGATATTCAATATATATATACACAATGTTACAGGTGTGCAGATGAAGAAAGTAAAAAGTGGATGTGTTGTCTGTAGGAGATCGTGGGTGGCTACAGTTATTGTCAAATCCGTTAGCATAGTTGTATGGGGTGAGCGTGAAAAGGCCGCGACGTCAACTTTTGCTGAAGTGAATGTTGGTGAAGGTGCAAAAAATGCGTCACTCTGACGAAATGCCTTAGGATTTGATTTACAGGGTGCCTTCGCTTTTCCTAGGGCACCTTTGACATTTTGTAAGGCAGTGTCGTCTTTTTTGCCTGTCACAAAACACGTGTAAAAACACAGTGTCGGGTTTTTTTTTTTTGCCTTTTCTTTGCTTGTGAGAATTTACTTGTATTTATACAGACAGTCGCATTTTATTCGTCTGTCTTATTTTATATGTAAATATGCAGACTGTGCGACAACGTGAGTAAAAATGCAGCATGAATGGAGGCAGATTAAAATGAGATTTAGGAGAGTAAAGGAGATAAATCCAACACCCCCCCTTAATTTGGACCTGTGAATGCCTTGATCTTCAAACTAAGCAATGCACAAAATTTGTTGTGTGCATTAACACTTAATGCTTTCATGAATATATCTGCAACCATGTCCCGCGTTCTATAGTACATTAAGCTTATCTCCTTGTTGAGAACCTTGCCCCTGATGTAGTGATATCTGATTTCAATGTGCTTACTCCTAGAGTGAAATCTAAGGTTGGCCAATAAGGCAATAGCACTCTGATTATCACAGAATAAAATTGCAGGGCTGCACTGATACAGATTAACGTCTGATAGTAAATTTCTCAACCAAAATGCTTCCTCAATATATTGAGAAGCAGCAATGTATTCTACTTCTGTAGAAGAAAGTGCGATAGAGGTTTGCTTACAACTATTCCATGAGATAGGATCGTCGTTGAAGAAGAATGTAAATCCAGATATGGACTTACGATTGTCTACATCTCCTCACTAGCTTGCATCGGAATATCCACTGAGCTGATGAAGATTGTCGTTGTTGACATCTCCATAGCAACTGCACTAGTCCATGGTAGCTTGAATATATCTCATGACTCGTATGAGAGCCTTCCAATTGTTAATGCCAAGGTTACCCATATATTGGCTAAGTGAGCTTATTGCAAAAGAGATATCTGGTCTTGTACAGACCATTGTGTACATGAGAGATCCAAGTATCGGTCGATAAGGATACTCTCTCATCTGCTCCTCTTTTTGCTTGGTCTGGGGACATTGGTCCTTTGACAAATGTAGGTCTGGATCCATCGGTGAGTGAGTTGATTTACAATTCATTAGATTGCATCTGTTAAGAACATTATGAAGATACCTTTGTTGAGTGATGTAAATCAGTCGTTTTGCTCTATCTTTGTGGATTTGAATGCCCAGACAGAAGTGAGCTTTGCCAAGATCAGTCATGTCGAACTCTGAAAACAACATTTGCTTGGAATCCTTGACCAAATTGGTATTGTTGCTGAAAAACAACGTATCATCCACGTATAAGGTGATGATAATGAAGGATTGCAACACTGACTTGGAATAGACGTTGCAATCAGTAGTGCTTGGTTTGAATCCTTGTTCGATGAGGAATGTATTGATCCTCTGAAACCAAACTCTGGCAGACTGTTTCAAGCCGTAAAGTGCTTTGTGGAGTTTACAGACATGATTTTTCATACCTTTCAGAACGTATCCTTCGGGCTAGATCATGTAGATATCTTCTTGTATAACTCCATTCAGATAGGCTGTTTGTACATCAAGTTGATATACTTCGAGGTTGGTAGCTGCAGCATAAGACAGGAGCATTCGGATCGACGAATGTTTGACTACTGGACTGAAAGTCTCACTGTAGTTGAGATTCGAAATCTGAGTGAATCCTCGTGCCACCAGTCTTGCCTTCCTTCGATCAATTGCTCCGTTGGCATTGTATGTGATCTTAAAGATCCATTTACAATCAATGATATTGCAGCCAATAGGAGCTTCAACTAATGACCATGTCTGGTTCTTGATCAGACAAGAATACTCTCTATCCATAGCTTCTCTCCAAAGATCAAAGTCTGGTTGGCTGAGTGCCTCTTCGACTATCATCAGTTCCTGTATCAAGAGACATGCAGACTTAGGAGTATACCTTGTGTGTTGTGTGCACACTCAGCTTGATCTTTTGAGAGGATAAGACTAATGACAACAACGTCTTCATTTGATTCGCTGTCACGAAGTGGGTAGACAATAAACATACCTGAGCCAGAAGCTCGGACTGTCGTGTCAATGGCAGGTGATGAAAGTTCTCTTGGAGCAATATCCTTGCCTTTGAGGTCGACGAACTGATCTTTGATAAAAATTGTATCCCAAATATACAAGATTTGCTGGGTATCAAGATCATACAACTTGTATGTATTATCAGATGAAATACATCCAATCAGGATGGTCTTGAGACCTTGGAAGTCTAATTTCATTCTGCTTATAGAGATCAGATTCGTAGATAAATTTGGTACATACAGGGCTTTAGAGAGTAGCTTAGACTGATCATTTGCAAAACTTAATCTTACAGTACCTTCACCTTTAATAGCTTGGTGCTATTATCGCCAAGGTGAACATATTTCTTGGTACTATAAGGTGTATAGGACTTGAAACAACCAATGAGGCTGGTCATGTGCTGAGTGGCTCTAGAATCCAGGAACCAAGAACTGTCGCCGAATGCTGCTTGATGGTTAGTCATGAAGACATCATGATCCACTTCTTGAATAGGTTGTGGAGCTTCTACAGTTGCATTTCCCACTTGATTCAACTGTCCCTTGCTGTTGTTCTTGAGTACTCATTTTATGCGGTGCCTCTCAGATGGAGAACGTATTGTTTCACATGATTCCATTTGTGATGTCCTTGCTGCTATTGCTCATGATAGTGGATTTCATGTTGTTCGAGAACAAACACACATTTTACCAAGGCCGTCTTCGTAATCTTCTCGACGACGAGTTGACCTTGTTCTCTCGCATGATGAAATTTGTACTCTAGGAGATGTTGTCATTGCTGATCCCTCTCGTCAAGACCTCCTTCGTCGTTCTTCCACCACGCAAGGGGCCGTTGCATCTCATGCAGCTCAAGAAAAGGAGCGAGATTATAATGATCGTGCACCCGGTGAAGATTTCATTCCCTTTGCCTTGAAAACATATGGTTGTCTTCACAAGATATTTAATGATTTTTTATCTTTATGTGCGGAGCTTATGGTGAAACGCCAAGGACAAAGCGGTACCTTACGTTCCATCATCGCTTCTTTCTACCGTCAGCGTATTTCTATTGCATTACAAGCAGTTTCAATTCTTCGACAGGCTCAGTTTGCAGGTGCGGCTGCTTCAAAGCTTCCTGCATTACCTATTGCTGGATCTATTATAGTTAGTGATTTACATCAGGCAGTTGGTTTTGTGTAATTAGCTTATTATTTTAAGTTTTACTTAGCTATTGAGTAGCTTAATTAATTTTTGCCGTTCTACGGTCTTAATTTAATACTTTAATCTCCTTGTATGATCATGGATTTTCTCATCATTTTTAATAAAACAGCGATATTATTATTACCTCGACATTCTATCCGTTAATGCTATCTTTCTTTCAAACTCCATTGAAGAACATCTAACACATAGTACTATTGCCTTTACAAGACGAGGCCGAAAAAGAAGGAAAACAGCCTTAGTACGATTCTCTTAAGTTTTTGGTTTTTGCGAAGCTCATTCATTGCGTTCGCCATATGTGCTTGCCATGTCAGCGATCTGCGACATTTTAACTTAGCCCCATCGTAAACCGCTAGATATCAATCCAACGGCCACGACTGTTCCCTCCCTCTGCTTATAAATCCTCCTGCCCACTCCAATTCTACTAAGATCTTCTTGGGTCTCTTAAATTTTGAATTGTTGCTGCGAAATTTTTGTGGTCGTGCATTCTTTTGTAAAAGAGTGAGCATTCACGATGTCTGGAAGAGGAAAGGGTGGCAAGGGTCTTGGAAAGGGTGGTGCCAAGAGGCACAGAAAAGTCTTGAGAGATAACATCCAAGGGATCACGAAGCCGGCCATCAGGCGCCTGGCCAGAAGAGGAGGCGTAAAAAGAATCAGTGGCCTGATTTACGAAGAGACTCGAGGGGTTCTGAAGGTCTTTCTTGAGAATGTTATTCGTGATGCTGTGACTTACACCGAGCATGCCAGGCGGAAGACAGTTACTGCTATGGATGTTGTGTATTCCTTGAAAAGGCAGGGCAGAACCTTATACGGCTTCGGAGGTTAACCTACCTCTAATGTTAGTGGTTTGAGAATACAACTGTTTTGTGTGATGTCACAGAATGTTGAAAGCTGGCTATGATCACATTTTTTCTCGAAATGTGTATGTGGTCTGTTTCGTCTAGCGTATTAAATGCTCTATAACCTGCCTAGCAGGCTCAAATGACTGTTGTGATCTGTGGCTTCTTTTTGCTAATAAAGAATCGTTTGTTTAAAGTAATAGATGGGCACATTTATTTTTCAGTTGGATGAGTTGGTACGATTGATGAATATCTCTAATTTGACTCAACTCATCTTCACCGATTGGAGAATCCCTTTCCAAGTCGATGCGACATAAGGTTGTACACATGAAACCGTGAATTTCTTTTGAGGTTCTAAGATATATCTAGTTACGTTTTTTCAAAATCTTTAGATGTTTTAGAAGATTCTCTCTCTCTCTCTCTCTCTCTCTCTCTCTCTCTTTCTCTCTCTCCTCCCTTTCTCTCTTTGTGCTATGCAAGTTGAGGCGAGGTGCAGCTCCCAATGACGATTGTCTTCTATCATAACCACTTCTTGTAATTGAAATTTTTTTTAGGTGCATATTATGCATAAATGTTATGGGGTTTTATGTGAATGTGCTAGCTTTATAGTAGACAAACCAAGTTCTTATCTCTACTCTCTTATAAATACAATCATTTGTACTTTTGATAAGAAAAAAGAGATGTGGGAAGATTTCCCTTGATATTTCGCAGCAAAAGAGGTGCTAATGTAATGTTAAATTTTGAATTGTTTGTTAATGTTTGGTGAATTTAAAGTTTATGATATTTGCTTAGATGATTGAAATTGCATTATGTAATGTAGAGGACTTTGAATGGATGTTTTCAACCTTGAAGGTAATCGATTGATTGCATAGTTGATTGTGTAGTTTTCACCTATATAACCCATCTCTCTCTCTCTCTCTCTCTCTCTCTCTCTCTCTCTCTCTCTCTCTCTCTCTCCCACTTGCTTCTAAAACACCCAAGAGCAAGTAGATGAAAGAACTACCATTCATATTAGTTATGAAAGATAAAATAACTTTCATTTTTATGACTTTGATTCCAAAGTCATGTACATGGCAAAATTGAGATAGTGTTCTCCCAAGCTTATTAATCTCATAAGCCAACATGAATAAAGTAGGAATCCATAAGAGTAGATGAAAAACAATGTCCATCTAAGATGAATCCAAGAGTAGAGATGTTTCAAATGCATTTGCGAGTGGACAAATCACCATCATGTCTTTCATACCCAGGTTGGGTTGCTAGCTCTAGTCCTTGCCATTGTTTATCAAATTCATTAGTTCTTGATTATTACCAAGATTCTTGATGAGATTTTTTATTTTTTGACACACTAAGATCTTTTCAACATTTTGCAAGTGAACACTCAACAATACAAGTCACCAAACCAATATTAGTAAAAATACTCTCTAGGTGCATGCCTTAGATTAGGTGATGGATATGTTAATGATTCAACATCATAAGTATCTTAAATATCAACAAGACTGCATTTGAGTACTTTCTTCCCTCATATTCACTCATTTTCTCTCCACTTGTGAGTAAGCCCCTCACTACAAGCATGAACACGCTTCTTTCTTGAACCACACTTATTTCTACCTTAATATTGCTAGTACATCTTATTAAAACAAATTTCATAGGTCTCATTGCATTCTTAGATAAAGCTTTTAGTGAATTATGTAACTAGTCACTTAAAAAATATATATAGTTTATTTTTTTCAAATAATGAAATATGTGATTGAATGCCATCTAAGGCCTTAGTTGGCAACCTATTCACAAAAGCTTTAGCATTATAAATAGCTTTACCACTATGTTTGTTACAATATTGAAAAACTTCAAATTTGATTATCACCATTGTTGGATTTTTGAGCTTTGATGTTTTGTCTTTCCAAATTTTTTTTGATAAAGAATTCTTTTTTCATAATCAAATACCAAAGATGTATTATGAAATAATAAAAAAGTTAGTATAGATCTATCAACTTTTTAATGCAACCACATATGAGATGGACCTTTATTAATGCTAATGGATCAATTTGAGGTTGGTTCACATGTCAAAGAAAAAACCTTTTCTTGACATCTTTGATCCAAACTAAAATCAATTCATGAATCTATAGAAGATTCATCTTTATGATCTTTCTTACCTTGAGTGATTTTTTTGCAAGATTTTCTTGCTGGCTATGATTCAACAAAAAGATAGCACATGGTGTGCTACTTTATTTATGCCACTAGTTAAATGTTTGTCATTGAGAATTGTGATTTGATACATAGCTAAAAATCTCACAATGGAATACAAAAAGTAGGAAATTTATTTTAAATAGAATTATTTTTTAGTGTCCAAAGATAGCATGTTGATGTGCCAAAAGATTTTGCCAAAATTTTTTGTTTTTTATTTATTTTTTGGTGGAATTTGTTGTTTGATCCAAACTAAGATTTTTGAAGGTTGCAATTTAGGCATGCTATGATTGGAGGTTGCAAAAAATATTTTGAAATAATCTTTTTATTTAAAAAATATTTTGAAATAATATTTTTACCCTAAACCCTAAACCTAGATTATAATTTGTTTTACATGAGAAAGTTGAATGGTTGTGAATGGTTTACATGATATAGTGGCACAAGCTATGGTGTCCAAGTCTTTTATGATATAGGAAAATGAAGAGCTAATTTTTATATTAAAAAAAATAAAAAAATAAAAGTGGACACAATATCATATAAGGAAGAAATGTTTAGACATCGATTTTTCAAATCATGTTTCATGGCTTGGACATCATATGTCATGCATCTGAAAATGTGCTAGAGATTGTCATGACACCTATCAAGAGACATTGAGAGAATTATTAGTAGTACAGAGTGGAGACAAACAGTGCCATTTCCAAAGTTGTCTCACATTGAAATCCATTGAATTTTTTTTTTTTTTTTACCTTTTTTATGTTGTCATGTGTGCTTGAAATAGATCTTTCCAAGTCACATTCCTTCTTTCTTGCTATAGGAACACCATTTTTTATTCGACCAATGGAATTCATCCAATTTGGATTGAAAAAATCCACACAATCTAATTTTCAAGCCATTTATTGTCGTTACTAGGCAATCTATAGTTACTAATTTGGCATAAAATGTATGAGTTGAGGTGTAGATATGGGTTGGCAAAATTAGGTGTGAAAAGTTCAATAGGGAAGTTGAATCTGAAAGAAGTGTAGTGATTTTAGAGAGTTAAAATAGCAAAGTCTGGTGATTGTCATTGGTTCCTATAGTTGTTATGAATTAGTAAGACTAATTGTAGTGCAATTTTTGTCTATTTTGTTCATAAAAGTCAAGCACATCAAAACATGTACAATTAGGGCTATCTTGTGACATTAGTGTTGCATGGCCCATTCAAATTAAAGGGGATTGGATTTTTGAGTTGTTTGTTAAAAAATATGTCACAAAAATTCATTTATGCCCTTTGATCTTTCTCTAATCTGGATAACACATCTAACATCAATAACAATGTAGAAATCTTGCATCTACTACACAAGATGTAAATTCAATAAGAACTTGTGTGTGTGTGTGTGTGTGTGTGTGTGTGTGAGAGAGAGAGAGAGAGAGAGAGAGAGAGAGAGAGAGAGAGAGAGAGAGAGAGAGAGAGAGAGAGAGAGAGAGAGAGAGAGAGAGAGAGAGAGAGAGAGATAGCACACTCTTATAAAAGAGTAGATGCATTACTTGGAATTTGTTGGCACCGATGATGAGATGTCTTGGAATCCGTGGGCATTGATGATGAGATGTCTAGAATCTGCAAAGTGAATTGGCACACACTATTGAAAATTTGATGAACACACTATTGAGACTAAAGCATTTACTTGTCGATGATGAGAGAATTGGAGAGAGAGAGAGAGAGAGAGAGAGAGAGAGAGAGAGAGAGAGAGAGAGAGAGAGAGCGAGCGAGAGTGCAAGAGCAAGCAAGCAAGGAGACGACGAGTTTAGGGAGGAGATGGAGCGTGATAGGAGTGTGAGATGGGCAACAGATAAGGGGGGAAGAAAAAGATTCAAAATAGTAAAGGAGGGGCCAAGAGGGAGGATGTGGCCAAAGAGGGAGTGTATGTGTATGCAAAAAGTAGGGTCTAGGTGTCACATAGGTTAGTTGACCGGGCTAGCAACACCCTTGCACTCTCTCTTATATATACTTATATATATATATATATATATATATATATATATATATATATATATATATATATATATATATATAACTAACAAAACTAAACATAATAAAAAAATAATCTAAACATTAAAATTAAATAATAAGAAGAAAAACAAAATCTTAAAATCCAAAGAGAAATCTAAGGGCCTAGAGGCGAAGGGCACCAAGGGTTGAGGTGTGAAGAATTGCCAAAAATTGGCAAATCTAGCTTGAACAAAGACCATGTAGAACATTGTATAGTACCCTGCCTACTCAAACCTAGTTCCACACATGTAAGGCCAATATGCCACGTGGAAACCCACTCCTAATGTAGGTTAGGTCAAGTCAAAAGAGTTGGTCATGTCTATTTGGTGGTCATCCCTACTTTATAGGACCTACACCTAAGTTTAAGGTGAAAATTTGACCAACTAGCTACCTACCAAGCATAACTCTAGGATCTAGGCTAGGGTTTCATTTTAGGTCAAGGAGAGTGAGTTAACTTCCTTATTACATGCTAGAAATCGACCTAACTTCAAGAAGGAAGTCGAATTTGCTATGTATTCCCTCTCTCCATAATGAGAAGATAGAAAATTTTGGAGCTCATTGGCAATCTCAAGCTAGTTCACTATGTACATTGAGTTTTTGTGATCCAAATGAAACCAAATCAATTTGTACTTGTTTCTGTGTGGGCTCGGATTTCAATGTTGATCAATGCTTTTGATTGTTAATGCTTGTTGTTTGTCAAATTGCCAATCTAGATCAACTTTTTGATGACTAGTTTTTTGGTAGATTGTTAAGCAAGCATCCAATCACTCTTGTGGATCTTTTGTAGATCCATTTATGGTCCTAAAGTAAAGTACTTTCACATGGTATTAGAGCCAAGTACAAGAGCATAAGCCATTGATCTAATGCAAATCCATTTTTAGCAAGTTTTGGTGCTAAAAACTAGTATTGAGAGGGCAAGCTAGAATCTTGATTTTGGTGAGGAGATTTGATCCCAAACTTGGTAGGGGTCCAAATCCGTACTGTCCACATGTGTGGGCACCTCTGAACCTGCATTTAATGCATGGTATTCATTCGATCCAAAAAAAATTCAATTTGTGAGCTGTTGGTGTAAATTTTGGTGGAGATCCTATGATAATCTACCAAGATCATTTGCCATTGATTAGATTTAAATTTGTTTCATGGAATCTAATTAATCTAGGCTGAGTTCAAGTCCTATTAAGGTTAAAAATAGGTCTTGAAATTACACCAAGAAGGAAGAAAGAGATTAAGTCATTTTTTTGTCCAAAAATAGCCAAAATTGGCAAGATTTGATTGTAAGTAGATTTCACATCATCTTATCTTCATTCCAACTTTGTGAGGGAGTGCTAGAACTGAGATTATAAGTCCATTTGTTGGACTAGAAATCTAATTTGAGTGAGAAACTACAAGAGAGAGACCTTAGTGAGTTTCTAGAGACAATCAAATCCATTTCTTGGCAAGATTTGTTTGAAAGTAGTTTTCACTTCATCTTATCTTCATTCTAGCTTTGTGAGGGAGTGATAGAACTGTGATTATAAGTCCATTTGTTGGATTAGAAATCAAATTTGAGTGAAACACTGCAAGTGTGAGACCTTTGTAAGTTTCAAGTCAATCAAATCTATTTCTTGTTTGTAGAAGTCACTAGTAAGATGGGATTTGCTGGAGCATACCTTCTAGAAGCTAGTGAGAGGTTGAATTCTACAAATTATGCTATTTGGAAGGTTAGAATGGAGTCACTCTTGGTGCTCCAAGACCTTTATGAGTTCTTGATTGAAGATGAAAATGAACCTCTAGGTGCACAGGAGTTAGCTAGATACAAGAAGAGATCTAGGCTTGCACTTCATTGTGTGAAGATGAATGTGAGCAATGATTTGCTGAGAGAAGTATCAGCATGTACTAGTGCTAAAGAGGCTTGGGAGTCTTTAAAATCAATCTATGAATCTACTAACACTTCAAGAGTACTCATGCTTAGAAATCAGATTTTGCAAAGCATGAAGAGAAGTGAGGAGAGTGCACATGATTATGTACTCAGAATCAAGTCTCTAAATAGGGAGTTGGCTTCCATTGGAGAGAAGATTCATGATGGAGATGACTTTGCAAATTTGGTCCAAAGTTTTGCCATCCAAGACACTTTGCCAACTATAGAAAAATTTCACAGTGTATTAGTGGCTGAAGAGTGTAGGATGCTCCATGCAAAATCTAGGATGAGTTCGTTGTCGTTGCAGGATGGTGATGAGAAAGCCAATTTCTCATTCAAGGGCAAAAAGAAGACCAATGGAAAGAAGAATCATCCAAAGGAGGCCAAAGAAGAGGATGATGCATCAAGCTCAAAGGACAAGTCAAAGCAGAAATGGTTCTTTTGTGGAAGGAAGGGGCATTATGCATCTGAATGCTACAAGAGGCTAAGAGCACAAGTGGAGGAGGACAAACAAGGAAACCTTGCAAAGGAGGAGGAGGATGAAGTAGATGTATTCTTGATGGCATCTACATCCTCACCAAAAAGCAATGGCAATTCAAGAGACAATTGGTGGATCGACAGTGGGGCTAGCTCCCACATGTCTTGTGAAAAGGACTTTTTCTCAACCTTACACTCTTTCAATGCTGCTAAAAAGTTTGTCTTACTGCAAATGATGAAGAGTGTGGGATAGATGGTGTTGGCACCATCTCTTTGTGTCTAGAATCCTCAAAATGCATAGATCTAGAAAATGTCCTTTATGTACCATCAATCACCAAGAATATGCTTAGTGTTGGTGTACTCTTAGAAAGTGGTTTGGATGTCCACTTTAAGCATGTTGTTTGCTTCATCTTGAAGAATGATATTTGCATTGCAAAGGGATTTAAACATGGAAGATTGTATAAGTTGGAAGCTAGTGTTGCTTTTGAAAGAATGAGCTTGGAAAAGGAGGAGATCACTCAAGAGGAGATCTTGGCAAAGTGTGATCTTGCTTGCATTGAGGAGGAGCATCAAAAGGAGGAAGATCTTGAGGATCAGCCTCAAAGCTTGAGAGTTTCAAGGGAGTCCTCAATGACAATGGCCGAGTCATCAAATTGCATGTAAATTGTCCATTCAAGTGTGCATCTTGCAAGGGTGGTGAGCATTGGAGAGTCTACTATCTTTGAGTACTTGTTAGATAGTATTAGTAGACATGGAGTGACTTGTTGCTTATCTTTAAGATCTATGGTGTTTAGTACTCTCTATGACAAGACAATGAAATTAGATGCTTTCAAATCTCCATTTGTTGTTGATAAAGCAATTTCATTGGATAACTATTTTTGTAATAGTTTGAATAGTGTCATAAAAGGTGAAACATCATTTGTATTGAAAATATTTGGGTCCACATTCTTTGAGCATGATCATTCCAATGTAAGGACCAAAGATTATCCTATTTCAATGATAGGAATAATGGTAGTGTTTTGCTCTTCAAGTAGAGATTGTAGAATCTACTTGTTTTCCATCAAATAAGTTGTCAATGGTGAAAATGTGATCTTTCAAAAGTGGAAGATTTGTAAACTTGAAGAAGCACCTTTGGATCAACACCTTATTCAATTCATTGATGGTTTGGAGTTAAGTCAAGTGGAGGAGCAAGCTCAAGACCCAAGGACTCCAAGAAGAATCTTGAGTATCAAGATGTAGCCATCAAGGCTCAATCATAGGGATCAAGCAAGGCAAGTTGTCTTTGGCAAAATTATTTATGCACTTAAAATTTTAATTGATGTATCTTCAAGTGCACAAAATGCCTTGGAATCCATGGCTTGGCATGATGTATAGTTTTTGAAGTGTGCTACATGTATATAGACACATTTATGGAACATCTTGTAAGGGATCCTCTAAGAGGTGGTGATAGATCCTTCATGGACATCATTCTCTATTGGAGTCTCAAAAGTTCCTTGTTTGTAGCTGGATTTTTTAGACACTTGTAAAAGCTCTCATTCATCTATTAAGAGAGTTGTAAATAGATCAAGCTAAATTTGAGGAGGAGTGTGAAGAATTGCCAAAAATTGGCAAATCTAGCTTGATCAAAGACCATGTAGAACATTGTAAATATTGTGTATAATTGGGTTCCACACATGTAAGGCCAAGATGCCATGTGGCAACCCACTCCTAATGTAGGTTAGGTCAAGTCAAAAGAGTTGGTCATGTCTATTTGGTGGTCATCCCTACTTTATAGGACCTACACCTAAGTTTAAGGTGAAAATTTGACCAACTAGCTACCTACCAAGCATAACTCTAGGATCTAGGCTAAGGTTTCATTTTAGGTCAAGGAGAGTGAGTTAACTTCCTTATTACATGCTAGAAATCCACCTAACTTCAAGAAGGAAGTCGAATTTGCTATGTATTCCCTCTCTCCATAGTGAGAAGATAGAAAATTTTTGGAGCTCATTGGCAATTTCAAGATAGTTCACTATGTACATTGAGTTTTTGTGATCCAAATGAAACGAAATCAATTTGTACTTGTTTCTCAGGTTGAAGACCGTACTACAGTCTCTAGTACACACGCGTGGGCTCGGATTTCAATGTTGATCAATGCTTTTGATTGTTAGTGCTTGTTGTTTGTCAAATTGCCAATCTAGATCAACTTTTTGATGACTAGTTTTTTGGTAGATTGTTAAGCAAGCATCCAATCACTCTTGTGGATCTTTTGTAGATCCATTTATGGTCCTAAAGTACGATACTTTCACATGAGGGCCATTGAGTGCTAACTTTGGACAAGGACAGAGGGCTAAGGGTATATGGCCAAGTGCTAAGGCTAAGGGCCGAGGGCTAAGGGCTTAGGCACAAGCGCCAAGGGTTAAGGATTAAGGGTGAACTGCTAAGAATAAGGGCCGAGTGGCAAGGGCAAGGGCAAGGGCCAGGGTCCAAGGGCCAAGGGCTAAAGGCTACCAGCTAAGGGCTACGGGTCAAGGGTCACTGGCCAAGAGCCAAGGGCCAAGGACTAAAGGCCAAAGGCTTAAACTTAAAGTTCGAGTGCTAGTGCCAAGGGCCAAAGGGCCAATGGGGTAAGCACTATGGGCCAAGGCCCAAAGTCTAAGGACTAGGTCCAAAGACCTAGTACAAAGGGCTAAGGGCGAAGGACCTAGGTGCAAGGACTGAGGGCTAAGGACCTAGGAGCAAGGGCCAAGGATTAAGGGTGAAGTGCTAGGAATAAGGGCCGAGGGACAAGGGGCAAGGGCCAGGGTCCAAGGGCCAAAGGCCAAGGGCTAGAAGCCAAAGGGTCACTGACTAAGGGCCAAGAGCCAAGGACTAAAGGCCAAGGCCCAAAAGGCTAAGGACTAGGTCCAAAGACCTAGGGACAAGGGCTAGGGCGAAGGACCTAGGTGCAAGGACTAAGGGCTAAGGGTCGAGGGGCAAGGGGCAAGGACCAGGGTCCAAGGGCCAAGGGTCACCGGCTAAGGGCCAAGAGCCAAGGGCTAAGGGTCATCGACTAAGGGCCAAGAGCCAAGGACTAAAGGCCAAGGACTAGGGCCAAGGCCCAAAAGGCTAAGGACTAGGTCCAAAGACCTAGGGCCAAGGGCTAGGGTGAAGGACCTAGGTGCAAGGACTAAGGGCTAAGGACCTAGGAGCAAGGGCCAAAGATTAAGGGTGAAGTGCTAGGAGTAAGGGGCGAGGAGCAAGGGGCAAGGGCTATCGGCTAAGGGCTAAGGGTCATCGTCTAAGGGCCAAGAGCCAAGGACTAAATGCAAAGGACTAGGGCCAAGGCCCAAAAGGCTAAGGACTAGGTCCAAAGACCTAGGGCCAAGGGCTAGGGCGAAGGACCTAGGTGCAAGGACTAAGGGCTAAGGACCTAGGAGCAAGGGACAAGGATTGAGGGTAGAATGCTAGGAATAAGGGTCGAGGGGAAAGGGGCAAGGGCCAGGTTCCAAGGGCCAAGGGCCAAGGGCTATGGGCGAAGGGCTAAGGGTCACTGGCTAAGGGCCAAGAGCCAAGGGCCAAGGACTAAAGGCCAAAGGCTTCAACTTAAAGGTTGAGTGCTAGTGCCAAGGGCCAAAGGGCCAGTGGGGCCTAAGGACTAGGGCCAAGGCCCAAAGGCTAAGGACTAGGTCCAAGACCTAGGGCAAAGGCCAAGGTGAAGGACCTAGGTGCAAGGACTAAGGGCTAAAGACCTAGGAGCAAGGGCCAAGGATTAAGGGTGAAGTGCTGGGAATAAGGGTCGAGGGGCAAGGGGCAAGGGCCAGGGTCCAAGGGCCAAGGGCTATGGGCTAAGGGCTATAGGCTAGGGGTCACTGGCCAAGGGCCAAGGACCAAGGACTAAAGATCAAAGGCTTAAACTTAAAGGTCGAGTGCTAGTGCCAAGGGTCAATGGACTAAGGAGCCAAGGCTCAAAGACCTAAGGTCAAGGGCTAGGGCGAAGGACCTAGGTGCAAAGACTAAGGGCTAAGGATTAAGACCAAAGGGCCCAAGGCCTAAGACCCAAAGGCCAAGGGCTAAAGACTAAGGGGTAAGGGCTAAGCACCAAGGGTTGAGGGCCATTGAGTGCTAAGGGCTAAGGATCGAGGGCTAAGGGCCAAGAGTTAAGGGCCAAGCGCTAAGACTAACAGCCAAGTGTTATGGCTAAGGGCCGAGGGGCAAGGGCCAACAAATAAGGGTTAAGGGTGACATGCTAAGAATAAGGGCTGAGGGCTGAGGGGTAAGGGCCAAGGTCGAAACAACATGGGCCAAGGGCTATGGGCTAAGGGCCACCGACTAATAGCTAGGGGCTAAGGTTTAAACATAATTTTGTTACAGTTCCATAATTTTGCTAATTATACTTCTATATCAGTATAATCCTTGTTATACTTTTATTACAACAAAACCCAATATAAAGTGTACTTATACTTTTTTTTTTCAGGGGACTCACTACATGGATTGCTCAAGAGAGGATGTTCCAGTTGTTTTATTTTTTCGAAAAGAGGTCGTTGCATTTGGAAATGTCTTAATTGCTAAATCAAATGGAACATATTTTTTCAGAGAAGTTGGTGCGAATAAAAGTGTCGTCCTAATCTCAAAGGTGTTTAAAATGGATTGTCCCTTGCCATACCCTCATTGATCACCTAGGAGACATTTACAATATGAATCCATCGATGTCATTGCAAAAAAGATCTTGTGGGATAATGCAAGTATTGTCCTAATTTTCAAGGGGTAGTAGTTTTCACTGCTAAAAAAAATTCTAAGGCTATTATCCTAGTGAAAATAACTTACTTGTTGTCGTGAAATTGAATTCAATTACAACAGAAGGAAATATTGAGAATGCCATGGTAGATGACGGAGACCCTTTCTACACACAAAACCAAACAATGATTTGGTGTTTGTCAAAACTGTCTTTGCACTCCAAAAAGAGAAAACATGTATCATTTATTGAACCATTAAGTGAGTGCTTTATGTATTATTATAAGGGTTCAAACAAGGTACATCAGTGCTTTTCAAGGCAATATATCCATTGTAAGATTTGTAGGCCCAAAAGGAGCTATTAGCCTTAAGAACAAGGTGGTTCCCTCTTTAGGCCCTCCAAAGTAATTAATAAGGATAATAGGCCAACAAGGGCCCAATGTAGCCTAAATAGTACTTAACAAGGGCTAACCATCCCTCAAGATAGTTAAGTATAGTTAACTGAGAGCATTGTCTATAACTAGGCAAGAGACAACAATTTGTGGATCTTTTGGCTCATTTGCAAGCATCAACAGAATGTGTAGCCTGAGAGTGTGGGCACCATATTGGTTTTCGTCTATAAGATACATGTGCAGGGTTTGGCTGACCAGGCAAACTACTTTGGATAGACTTCAGGGTAGTGTGAAACTCATTGGTGAGTTTCTCCATCTGTAGTTGATGTTGTTTATTAAGCAACTCCAACTGGGATTTCCAAAGCTGATCTCAAGTATCCGCGATCAGCTTCGACTCAAAGACAGGAGCACGTGGTGCTCTCCTTTCCCTAGATTCGTCAACATCTGATCCCTCGTCTTCTTCTTTGATGGCATCAGACATAACTAACTTTAGGCTCATATATGCATCATTGGATTTAAGCTCGCGTCTAATCCATCTTGGAAGGCCGGCTAAAAAACCAGATGATGAGCATTTGTTCGGTAGGCTGTTCTTGTACTTGACTTTTGAGGCATTTGAAATGTTTGATATAGTCTCGTACATGTTCATCTTTTGCCATTTTGATGTTACTCAATTTGACAAAAGGACTCTCGATCAAGTGAAAGGGCTTAAAACGCTTGATAAAGGACTCTTTCAAAACTGACCAGTCTGTCTTATCTTCACGATCAAGGTTGAAAAACCAATCACGTGCCTTAGCAATCATGGTCATGAAAAACAGTTGGACCATAGCATCAGGAGATGTTTCGCCATGCACATCACATGCATTCTCAAAGATTTGCAAAAATCTTTGAGGGTTCAAATTACCGTCAAGCTTTGGTAGATCTAGCTTGGGTGTACGTCTTTCACGAAAAGATCTGTGAGTAGTAGAAATGCCATTAAGGTGTGTTATGGCCTGTGAGGATTCAGCACCATAAAAATGGGGTCGTGCTCGTGAAGACTCGGGTCTATCAGGTTCTTGTCCCTCAAATGGGTTTGTAGATGGCTCGTGGGGTTGGGACCAGTGTTGGACAGAAAACCAAGAACCGTCGATTCAGGGTATTGGATTACATCTAAAATATTTACACCTGGCGGTTCTCAATAATATCTTATAAGATAAATCTTGGCGGTTCTCAATCTGCTGGTTATTACTCTATTAAGAACCGTTGGTTCCTATATCAGGTTCTCAATACATACTATTTTTATAAAAAAATATTAGAAAATCATTTCAAAATTTATCGTTGCATACTATGTTAAAATTTCCTCACATTATTTATCAAAAAACAAGTGGAAGCCACATAAAAAAAATTATAAGTGCACAAAAGGGTGGCAAGTAAGAGTTAGGAGTTATGAAGGCCATTTGAAGTTATTTCCTTATTTCGTTAGTTCATTTCAAAACTAGTACTAATGCGGGGAGTAAGAATTTTTTTTTAAAAATGAACTTGGATCCCAAAGTGAGTTGCCGGAAAATGTGGTCTCACAAGGAAGCCCTGATGAATACTCCATACTCTACACCACCCATGAATTTTTTAGGATCATCTCAGGCTTGCGAGTTGTAATGGGCTGTCTTCAAAGGATGGCTACTTCCAAGCCCTCCGAGAAAGGGGTACATATAGCTCTAGTGCCTACACACCGAATTATTTCCAACTCTATTATACTATACCCAAGGCCTTTTCTAAACTCGATCGAAAGGCTAGGATAGAGAAAATAATATACCTTGCATTGTGAATTGATACTCGAGCTATACACCCCTCCAAATGACGATCCGGTTCTCAACCTCAATCTAAGTCTCAAAGGGACACGACGGTTCTCAACCATGGCCAGTTCCTACAAAAGAGCATACCCGCCGGTTCTACATAGAAGCCGGTTCTTGAGAAATAGTGTACCCGTCGGTTAGGGTCTTTAGAATCGGGTTGATAACCGGGTTGAGAACTGGAAAAAAAATCAATACTCGCCCAACACTAGTTGGGACCACATTCAATAGAACCTATGACGTCTGATTTGTTCAGCTGTAGGAGGCTTGATCTTGTATGTATAATAATCTAGTATTTCAGAATCTGTATGTGGGTCCAATTGATAAGATCTTGCTTTTGTGATTTTTTGGATTTAGTTTTTTTTTTTGTATGGGGTCGAAAATTTGTCTGGATCGAAAAAAAAGATGACGTTGAAAAATAAAGTATCAAAAAAATAGATGACTCAAAAAAACAGATGACTCAAAAATTGAAGGCTCAAAAAATTGTATCAAAAAAATAGAGGACTCAAAAAACAGATGACTCAAAAAATAGAAGGCTCGAAATCATTGTATTTAAAAAATATGTTGGTGACTCGAAAAAAATGTATCGAAAAATTGTGTAGGTGACTCGAAAAAAGTATATCAAAAATCTGTGCTGGTGAATCGAAAAAATATATATCGAAAATTATGTTGGTGACTCGAAAAAAAAAGGGTATCGAAAAGTTGTGTAGGTGACTTGAAAAAAGTGTATAAAAAATTATGTTGGTGACTCAAAAAACGGGTATCGAAAAACTAAAAGAGTATTGAAAAATAAAGGAGTATCGAAAAATTTAGGAGTATTGAAAAAAGAGGAGTATCAAAAATTCAAAGGAGTATCGAAAAATTTAGGAGTATAGAAAAATAGAACAAAGGCTCGAAAAATTAAGCTCGCGGCTCCGGTCGCTCCGGTCGAGATTTGATAGAGTGGTTTGGTCGAGAATTAACAAGAGTCCATCGACTGAGATTTGAAGCAGGTGCTCCGGTTGAGATTTCAGAGGAGTCCTTCGGTTGAGAAATGAAGCAGGTGCTCCGGTCAAGATTTCAGAGGAGTCCTTCGGTTGAGAGTTGAAGCAGGTGCTCTGGTCAAGATTTAATAGAGTGCGTCGGTTGAGATTTAATAGATGGCTCCGTCGGTCGAGTTTTCAGAGATGCTTCGGTCGAGATTTCAGAAGAGGCTCCAGTTGGAATTTCACAGGGTGCGTCGGTTGAGATTTCAAAAAAGGGCTCCGACTGAGAATGGAAGCGTGAGAGGACGGGAGGAGCACTGTGGCTTAGTGAGCGAGGGAGATGGAGGTTGTTGCTTTGCGTGTAGATCTTTTTGTTGTTTTGTTTGTTGCAGGGCCGTGGGTTGCGTGCAGGTCTGGAGGTTGGCGCAAAGCGTTTGTAGATGTTGGTCAGGGTGTTGATAGGTTGTGTTTTGTATGGAAGTCGCGTGTGCAAAGGTTTTTTGAATGGTTGCAGGTCATTTGCATGTTTGCAGGCGATGGAGAGGTGTCATGCAAGGGGTGTGCAGGTCGTTTGTAGGTTGTTTGTAGAATGTGGAGGGCGTGGGCAAGTTGTCTACATATTTAGCTTGAGCTGTTGCGTGTTCCAAGTGTGTGTGCATCGTGGGCTTTGTAGAGAGCTTGGCTCGGTCCAGAGCTAGTTCATGAAGCCTTGATTCAGATTGTAATCAAGAAGCCTCGATTCAGATTATATTCAAGAAGCCTCGATTCAGATTGTATTCAAGATTGGGAGTTTGTTTGTAGTCAATAGTTTCTATAGCTACTTACTCTAACATGAACTGAATCAGATCCTACACATCACTAAAATTAAGCTACTTCTGCATTAATCCACAAAACAAGAAACAAGAACTAATCTACAACATTTTAGAAGTCCAAGAATCAAGAAACCAACTAGTCTTTTGATTCTTGGACATCCCAAGACATGGATGTAAGGAGATATGCAAGAGCTACACCACAAACCTAGCCTATTTAGTTTACTTAAATGTTGATTCCTACATTAATCCACAAACAAAAAATGAAAACTAATCCACAACTAGAAAAGCAAGAAATCTAATCCACTCTACAATCCACAACCACACTCATAGGAGGGAAGGGCAAGATCATGAATGCATTCACTCAAGAAACAAGCATGATCAAGGAGCTCAATGGATGCACCAAAAATCATGGAGGCTCTTCTCATTTCAACATGGAGTTGATACAATACACAAAAAGCTCCTCTTCTCAAAGAGGGAGTCTCTTAAATAAGCAAGAGAGCTCCTTAGGTCGATCCTGGTGGAATTTCCACAATTTACAAATTAAAAGTGGAATTACGCTCTCCACTAGAGGTCACCATCAAAAGGTGGCTCACTCTACTTTCCTTAAGAGGGGTCTACTTGCATTTATTACATTTGCCTAGAAATACTAGTTCCTACATGGTCATTCCATCTTTCGGGATTTACCATGAGGCTTACACAGTTCTTGCTTGTCATTCCTGACTAGTATTTCTCGGCTCTCAGTCTTCGTTCGTCTCGTCTTCTCAGAGAGGTGCTCTTGGGTAGCTCTGGCTGAGTATCTTGGGGATTCATCAGAATCAGCCAACAATTACACTTGAATCCTTCAGGATTCTTAGATATACCCAATCTCCCACTTGGAAGTCTCTCAGTGATCTTTGTAGTTGCATAATGTCGGGTCTTATCCTGTGCACTCTGGACATTCTCACGTGCAATTCATAGCATTTCTTGTATATCGTGTAGGAAATCTACTACTTTATGAAACTTGATCGACCGAGTCTCACCGCAATGGGTGACCTAGGCTCAAATCCATACATAAGCATAAACGGGCTATAATCGATAGCAAAATGCTTACTATAACTCAATCTCCATCAAAGATAACTTCCTCTCCGAAGAGATTGCTATCAAAATATGAATACATATCTTATCTGATCTTCTGATCACACAAGTAATCCTTCTTTTATACAATCAAATATAATCAGAATTTGAGCTATGACTCGTCAATCATAATTCATCAAATTCTTGTCCTATATTCAATAAAAGAATGTGATACCCTCACATAGGCAACAACCAATGATCAGAAGAACATTTAAGCTTTAGAGTCACCGACCAAAAAGTGACCAGTGAACTTCAAAACGTGAATGTTCCTAATGTCACTTTGGTAATTTGTAAAGCCACTCTATAACTTCTTGGTCTATACCCGAATAAACATAGTCGATTTGGTAAGGTGATCAGTCGTACCAAAATTTCACTAACTTGTTTATTCATCCAGGTATGAACACTATCCTCTCCTATGGATTAGATATATCCTAGAATCTGAGTTATGATTCACCAATCTCAACTCTCCAAATTCCAAAGACCATACCCTATCATAAGAGTGCATCACAATTCTTAGAAGACACATGAGTTGTACCTGAAAGTCCTTTCCATCTCACCGGAACAATTTTCGGTTATTAGCCCAAGTTGTAAATCATAATGGTTAACTATTGAGTAGATTTTGCATCCGGGTTTTTCTATTTGTTGCTAAGATGAAATTCCAACACAACATTGTCCAAAAATGTGAACTATGCATTAGATATTTTTAGGGGTCATCACTATCGAGTGATGTCGGCCAAATGTCCATTTGCCACCCCTAACTGGAATTTCATTCCATCTTTTTTGCAAATGAAAAACCAAAAAAATTTGAAATTTTTTACGTTCGGTTAAATCATTACGGGTATAACTTTCTAATCGAGCAATATCCATAGATATGCATAATGTGCTTATTAAAATTATACCAATGAATTTAGCAAATGGTATCAAAGCCATTTTACTACCGAAAAACCATGTCGACGCAACCAGATCAAATTTATACAGTTTTTGAGGCCATTAAACTCAACCTTACCTGCATTTAAAAAAACCTAGTCTGTAATGACTACAAGTAGCCCCTGATTTTATAACAACTCAACCTTGGATGAGAATGTTATGGAACTTTATAAAAGCTATAAGTACCGAAACAACCCAATGCATCTCAAAAAAGTAATTTTTGGGAAGAAGAATTTGAATTTTCACCAGTCATTGCTACTCCATTGATTTCTCAAAACAGTGGCGAGAAAACTCCCACACAACGGAAAACTCCCACACAATTTGAAATTTCCATTTGAGCACCAATCAATGGCAAAAACATGCTCAAAATTGGCTCTAATATCAATATAAAGTCCTCAATCCAAGGATCCTATCCTAAGCATGCCAATCACAAGCAATACAAGGGAACCTGATGGTGGACAAACCAACCCAATCAAACCTAGATCGAATGGATCTAGCCCCCAAGCTATGGATCAATCACTCAGAGAGGAATGAGGCATCACACCAGCAAGTCATTTACATTTTCATTAGAGATACTAGCTAATGCAACTGTATTAGAGAGTGCGTAAAGATTTCCGACTCTGGTGCATGTAGTCAGAGTAGTATCTTCCCCGAGTATTGTACACTGCTCAAATGAGAAAGTAATAGTGTAGCCTTCATCAGTTATCTTAGAGACTGATAACAGGTTCTTTGACAATTGAGGAACATGAAAGACGCTAGGAACACAAATGGACAGATCGTTGTTGAAGTTGATCTTCACTGATCCTTTGCCTTCCACGCGTATGGTGCTACAATCTCTGAGGTAGATAAATTGGTCTCTGCTATAAGCTGTGTACTCCGTAAACCATTCCTTGCGAGAGGTCATGTGTTGGGTAGCGCCACTGTCCAGGTACCAACTATCACAGTATTCGCTGCTGTTGTAAGCCATTAACAAATGTGTATCTGACTCCCTGAATTCCGCCATGTTGGAGGAGTCTTGCTGCTACTATTGTTGTTGCTTATTTGCCTCGTTGTAGATCCTAATGCGACACTCCTTGGATTTGTCTTTGATGGATAGGTTGCTGGTCTTTCTCCGCATTTCTTCTTGAAGAAGATGACTGATCACCTTTTGAAGAGTGAGTCGGGTTGTGTGGAGATCATCACCACAAAGTGCTCATAGGACTTTGGAAGAGAAAAAAGCAAGGTCACAATGGCATCATCATCTTGAATAGAACATCCTACAGTTGATAACTGATCTAACAGAGATTTGAAGCTGTTGATGTGAGAAGTGATGGCAGTAGAATCAGACATGCTAAGAGTAAAGAACTTCCTTCTAAGATGTAATCTCGTGGTCACATCGTGAGTCTCATAAAGACTTGATAATAAGTCCAGTGCTTCCTTAGAGGTTTTGTCCGTGGTAACGTGAGATATTTGAAAGTCGACCAGATTGAGTGTGATACATGCTAGGGTCTTCTGATCTTTGATCCTCCAGGCCTTTGCTTAATCACCATCTTCTGGTTTCAGGTCTGCACCTTCTACTACATCCCAAAGATCTCTATCTATCAACATCATTCTAAGTTTTAACTTCCAAATGTAGAAGCTAGAACCATTGAACTTGTCAATGACTCTAGCTTGACTTAGTAATGAAGATGAAGAGCTAGCTATATGAGACATGATAATAGCATACAAATAAACAAACTTAATCTCTCGGTTTATTTGAGCTAGGCTCTGATACCAATCTGATGGGGCAAGGGAGATAGAAGATTGTGAACAAAGAAGAGAGCAGGAATATTGCGGAACAGCTCTCTCATTCTAATCAGTTGCTAACAGTCTATTAGACAACTTATGCTAAATATAATCACAACTTTAAGTGTTCTAATTGCCCAACAGGATCTTAAAAATTAATTCATACTCTGAAACAAGAGTACAGTCCACCGAAGAAATCAGAGATGATTTGTATGTGGCAATATTAAAATCAGATTCAACGTGAAGTATAGTTCTGAAATAAATGGAAGAGCAATATAATAACGCGAGTTCCTCAGGCATCAAAGATAGCCATTGTCTAATCAGAAACTGAGGAGTCATTGATGTCCGTGTTCTGATCAATGTGAGTACACAAGCGCGATCAAACAACAATGGAAATGTATTCATTCACAACAGGCATTCATCTAGTTGTACACAAATAAAAACAAGCTGCTACTATATTACACTGAAGCACAATACAAAATAGCAATTACAACAAAAAATGGCGGCGTAATTGGGATGCTCAAACAATGTGTCTCATGGACGAAGCAACCCGTAATCTATGTTTGGATGATCTATTTATAGACTTCATCCGTGTATTAATTACATTGAATGCTTGTCAACTAATTAGGAAAGCCGTTGTACTTGGAAGTATATGGCTTTTGTGACAACTATACACAGTAAATACGGTCAATAATTTAGCATGGTTGACGTGGACGAGGACGTCGCTGGAATGTTCCTCGTTTATTTTAGACGACCTGCAGGATTTTTCTCTCTCTTCGCATTTTTCGAAAGTGGCCGAAGGTGACCCAAAAAGACGGTGATGTCTTTAAAATAGCTTAACGCATGAAAAATAGATGACCTTCGAGATTTTCTCTCTCTTCATATTTTTCGCAAAGAGCCGAAGTTGTGTTAAAAATAGTTAAACTTTTGAACTATGAAATTGTTGCATTTCAGGGAAATGTGATCAGCCTATCCAAGCACACACTGTCCAACAATATGAAGAACAACCATCACAATCTAGAAATTTCTTGACTCATTATAAATATCCACCAGAAGCTCCAGAGCCATACAAGATGGCTATGCCGTTATACAAGGGCCATTGGACAACAGATGTTTCATCTATGATGAAACCGGCCATTTCATGGTTGATTGCCCAGTCAAGACCAAGTACCACGCCGAGTGTCCCGACTGTGTCAGAAAACATAGTTTCAAAGACCATCCAAAACAACCCAAGAAGATCCTACCTGCCTGACACGTTAGTTATGACTCCGATAGGATCGTCACGACACCACAACACGAGCAGCATAGCACCCAACAGTTAAACCTGCTGCTCACTCGAGAAGTTTCTTGCAAACTTCTACATTACCATGCAATTCACCAGCTTCATAATGCAAAAGACACTGATATGAGATGAGTTTTTGTAGGAGGAAAGCAAAATCGATATTTTGCCATCTACTACAATGTCCAACCAAGAGCAACCTCCATAGCGAACTGGTAGTTTTTCTCCCCTTCTACAACCTCAAATCTATTTGTCTTTCCACATGCTGATAAGATTTCCAATGTGCCAATATACAATAAATCTAAGATTTGAAAATCCAGATAGAGATTCGGTTTTGAATCTCTTGCTCAGAGAGGTACTCAGGACATAGTTCCTCACCCATTATTGTCGTGATGCAGGTTTCAGGATACTTTCCTACAATGATGCTAGCTGGGCATCTCTCAAGGACGACTGTAAAAGCGTCTCAAGAGGATGCACCATCGCATCAGGAGCAACAGTTCTCTGGGTCAGCAAGAAGCAGACCATTGTATCTCAGTCATCCTATGAAGCAGAATATGTTGCAGCAGCAAAGATGGCCAACGAAATAGTCTGGCTAAGGCAGTTCCTGGACGAATTGGGCGAAACAAGGAATGAGCCACTGGTTTTGCAGATGGAAAACACCTCTACAATACACCTGACGAAAGATCCCGTGTTTCATTCCAGAACGAAGCACATTGCGATCAAGTACCACTTGATCATGGATCTAATTGAAAAAAAGATACTGTAGACCACCTTCATCGGAATGAAAGACATGGTTGCTGACATCTTCACTAAAGCCCTGGACAAAGGACTCTTTGAGAGACAAAGGAGCAGTCTCGGGATCGTAAAGTTATCATGCTTTGAGAGGGATCTGAAGAAACAAAACGTTTCTGTTTACAAAGCCTTGCTAGCTTTCAGCCCTCGGCTTGACGAAGATGTTCACGAACACGAAAGTCAGGAGACACGAAACACGAAAAGTTTTGCGAACACGAAAGTCAAAGGAGACGAAGACGAACGGTTCGCGAACACGAAAGGTTCAAGAATCTTTTGCAGTTTGGCACGAGAATCTTTTGCGGTCCAGTATGAGAGAAAAGCAGACGAGCAAAAATGAAACCAACGATGGAAACGGAACCAATGACGCAACACGAAAAATGTTGCGAAACCCGTTTTGCCCTCATGCTCCAAAGAGTACCAGCAAAGATCACACAAGTGCCCAGAAGTACAAATATCTGATCTAATGGCATGACGTCAACAGATACATTTTAGGTCGTGGCTAATCTGTCACTCCTGTAATTCCCTGATTAGTTGTAGATGCTTAATCACTCTAATCTTAGATTTACATAGAGTGACTATACTTACTGAATGATACTTGACATATAGATCAACAGAGTACACATACAGTGTAATATAGTAGTCTGATGCAAGTAAGCAATCAAGACAAAATACAGAATACATGTCCGCCTACGTGCGAAGACAATTATGTCATTTGTAGATCCAACTGTCCGCTAGTAAAGCGAGACGATTGCTCGTAAGAGAACTGTGTTTTTCCCACGCCAACGCACTGCGTGGATTTGCATGCAGTGCTTGCAAATCAATATAGATGTTTTTCTCATTGTGTCTGATCTTGAATGCAAATGCGTCTGCTGTTAATCGTGTGTCTGAGTTTTTCTTGTTCATTTGAATTCCGAACCTTGGTTGAAACTATGTTGAATGCTGGATTAATTTTATAAATGTAGATCACCAGTGCCTGACTACATTCAAGAGGACTGTAGGAGTGATTCAGCTGGCAATGTCCAACGATCGCATCTGAACTCCATCTGAGCGCAAGAGAGTCGATGTGGTTCCTTCGCGAAAGCTTCGCGACTGTGACTGATTCTCATCAGATTTATCATTCGAAATGAATGAGAATCATATGTACATATATAGGAGAGCCAAAATTCGTGGTACTACTAGCATTCAATGCATTCCCTACAACTATTCAAGTGTAAACTACTACTATATTGACACCTAACAGCTTGCATGCAAAGATTGCACCTAACTTCTACCTACTTTCTCCAAATGTCAATTTCTCAACAAGAGAAATACAAAACTACATGCATGTGTCCATTACTATATTTGCATGCCTTGCATGTCACAATGGAAACTTAGGACATAATGCATTTATGATGGCTCGAGTTTCTACAAGGCCATATTAGACCATTTCCATGTGTAAATCTACATGCATGTCATACTAGACCAATTAGACTTTATGCATGTCATTGGAACTTGATCTACCTAACCCAAACTTGGCCTATTCTACAAGGATATGTGCTCAATTCACACACCTTGGATATGTACAATCAACTCACATGGGTGGAACTCCCAAAATCAACATATGCAAGATAGATATGTTTTACAATTCTTTACAATAATCACTACCTCAATAAATAAAGAGTAGGATCCGGTGCATGAACCCATGCAATCTCCAGGTAGGTTAACTATAAATAGATCACAACTCTTCATGCATACCTCCAACATAATGTTGACAAGCTGCCCAAAAAATTTGGGACAATTTTTTTTAAAGCAACATTGGGAAAAAGATGAAGGAAAAAAAAGCATTAACATTGAGAGAGAGAGAGAGAGAGAGAGAGAGAGAGAATAATTGAGTTGGCATAATAATAAGCCCTCATTATTTTCTACAAATTTGATTGGCTATAATTTCAATCCTCAAAACAAAGAGTTCTCATGGATGGAATCTTGTGAATACGTAGCTCTCATAGATGGAACCATTAACAAATTATTGAAAATGATTTTCTTCTATTTTTTTAAGATTTTTGTAACCCACATTATGTACGATAATTTAGCCCATTGTAAGGGTATGGTGGCTTGTCCCCTTGTCTCACCACAAGGATTTACTTTCACAGATCACATTGGTAGTATATGGACCATTTGCCTCTCTGACATTATATTTCATGAGTTTGTTTTTTTTATGATCGTCTTTCAAATGAATGCATTGTTTCTACAAGTTCCGGTGAGCTATATATATTATGTTTCACTTCTTTGTTGGTTTTGTTATCTTCTTCCAATTGAATTCGTTATTTTTGCAAGTGCTAGTTTCTTCTTGGAGATTTCAGACATCTGAAACGTATTAAAGACTTTTTGATTTTCTTGTTACATTATCAAGTTAAAAAACAAGGCAGTCAGACTAAGCCTTCAGACTACCAAAGTGATGCCAGGTTCAGTTGAAAAAAACAAGAGATTAAGGTTCTTGCTAATGGAAGGGCGTCCACATCCTAATTGCCACCTTCGATCATAAAATCATCTGAAAGAGTGATGTGCTATTTCACTTTTATGTGTTTAATGTAAATACCCATTTACAGCCTCAGGGATCAAACTTCTCCCTCTCTCTCTTCACGCAAGCTTCTCCTTCCCACGGCTATGGCGGCTATGGCTGATCCTGGACAACCAGCTCCTGCGCCCTACCTGCTCCACGGCACTGTACAGATCGACCGTGTGGCTACCAATAGTTGCTAGCTATCAGTTCGCACGTGTGAGGCGACTTGTTGCAGAAATTTACAGCTCCAAAAAAACACTATGTGTGGAGAAAGATCCACCTTTTTCAAGCCAAAAACCTAGCTGATATGATTTCTCAGCTTTCTTGGCAATTTGTGCACCTTGCTCTGAGGTTCTTCTTGCAGATGCTAGCTCCTTTGAGGTCGCCCTACACAAGTGAGATACTGCTTCAAACCGCTCACCAATCGGTGAAGAAACGAGTGCACACCAGTTACAAATACCAAGCAGCCACGTTGATCCGGGCCGAGTGCACACCATCAGACATTGTACTTATTGCAGCCGCTCCTGTGTTCAATGCTCCATGGTTAAGTACTTGGCATAGAGTGGACAATAGATCACTTATTGAAGGTGATGAAACAATACTTACGTATCATCCAAGACTTTAGCTGCCACCATGATGTTTGTAAAGAGAAGGCGATGCACATTAAAATGAGTAATCAGCATGTCGAGCTGCTTCTCAAGGAAATGGTCAATGTAAGCGTAAGCGACCACAAAGCACGAAGGATTGCAGTCTGCGTAACTAAAGATCCTTTCCAAGTAGCTTTTGATGTCGATCGTTGGAGCTCGAAGGCCATGGAAGAGAGTTAACTTTGGTGGGCTGATACAGACACTCGTAACCATCATTTGCATTTGATTTCTCACAATCACTTGATCTAAAAAGAGATAGATACAAACACTAAGCACCCATAATGATAGCCACGTTGGCTGCTTCAATTTTTCTTATGGATAAGGCAAAATGGCAATTGAAATTTTTTTTAGGTGCATATTATGCATAAATGTTATGAGGTTTTATGTGAATGTGGTGCTTTATAGTAGACAAACCAAGTTCTTATGTCTAATCTCTTATAAATACAATCATTTGTACTTTTGATAAGAAAAAAGAGATGTGGGAAGATTTCCCTTAATGTAATGTTAAATTTTGAATTCTTTGTTAATGTTTGGTGAATTTAAAGTTTATGATATTTGCTTAGATGATTGAAATTGCATTATGTAATGTAGAGGACTTTGAATGGATGTTTTCGATCTTGAAGGTAATCGATTGATTGCATAGTTGATTGTGTAGTTTTCACCTATATAACCCATATCTCTCTCTCTCTCTCTCTCTCTCTCTCTCTCTCTCTCTCTCTCTCTCTCTCTCTCTCTCTCCCACTTGCTTCTAAAACACCCAAGAGCAAGTAGATGAAAGAACTACCATTCATATCAGTTATGAAAGAAGAAATAACTTTCATTTTTATGACTTTGATTCCAAAGTCATGTACATGGCAAAATTGAGATAGTGTTTTCCCAAGCTTATTAATCTCCTAAGCCAAAATGAATAAAGTAGGAATCCATAAGAGCAGATGAAAAACAATGTCCATCTAAGATGAATCCAAGAGTAGAAATGTTTCAAATGCATTTGCAAGTGAACAAATCACCATCATGTCTTTCATACCCAGGTTGGGTTGCTAGCTCTAGTCCTTGCCATTGTTGATCAAATTCATCAATTTTTTATTATCACCAAGATCCGTGATGAGATTTTTTATTTTTTGACACACCAAGATCTTTTCAACATTTTGCAAGTGAACACTCAACAATAAAAGTCACCAAACCAATATTAGTAAAAATACTCTCTCTAGGTGCATGCCTTAGATTAGGTGATGGATATGCTAATGATTCAACATCATAAGTATCTTAAATATCAACAAGACTTGGATTTGAGTACTTTCTTCCCTCTCATATTCACTCATTTTCTCTCCACTTGTGAGTAAGCCCCTCACTACAAGCATGAACACTCTTCTTTCTTGAACCACACTTATTTCTACCTTAATATTGCTAGTACATCTTATCAAAACAAATTTCATAGGTCTCATTGATTTCTTAGATAAAGCTTCTTGTGAATTATGTAACTAGGCACTCCAAAAATATATACAATTTTTTTTTTTCAAATAATGAAATATGTGATTGAATGCCATCTAAGGCCTTAGTTGGCATCCTATTCACAAAAGCTCTAGCATTATAAATAGCTATACCAACATAAGATAAATGTATAAACACAAGCTTGTTTTACATTTTTTCTCATCTACTCTATTTAGAAGTAATATTGAGGTTGGGAGTTGGTTTCTATGTTTGTTACATATATTGAAAAACTTCAAATTTGATTATCACCATTGTTGGATTTTTGAGCTTTGATGTTTTGTCTTTCCAAAATCTTTTTGATAAAGAATTCTTTTTTAAATACCAAAGATGTATTATGAAATAATAAAAACGTTAGCATAGATCTTTCAACTTTTTTATGCAACCACATATGAGATGGACCTTTTTTAATGCCAATGGATCAATTTGAGTTGGTTCTCATGTCAAAATATGAGAGAAAAAAACTTTGCTTGACATCTTTGATCCAAACTAAAATCAATTCATGAATCTATAGAAGATTCATCTTTATGATCTTTCTCACTAGTTAAATGTTTTGTCATTGAAAATTGTGGTTTGATACATAGCTAAAAATCTCACAATGGAATACAAAAAGTAGGAATTTTTTTTTTTAAATGATTATTTTTTAGTGTCCAAAGATAGCATGTTGATGTGCCAAAAGATTTTGCCAAAAATTTTTGTTTTTTAATTTTTTTGGGTGGAATTCTTTGGTTGTTTGATCCAAACTAAGATTTTTGAAGGTTGCAATTTTTTTTTTCTAGGCATGCTATGATTGGAGGTTGCAAAAAATATTTTGAAATAATATTTTTACTTAGAAAATATTTTGAAATAATATTTTTACCCTAAACCCTAAACCTAGATTATAATTTGTTTTACATGAGAAAGTTGAATGGTTGTGAATGGTTCACATGATATAGTGGCACAAGCTATGGTGTCCAAGTCTTTTATGATATTGGAAAATGAAAAGCTAATTTTAATATTAAAAAAAAATAAAAATAAAAGTGGACACAATATCATATAAGGAAGAAATGTTTAGACATCGATTTCTCACATCATGTTTCATGGCTTGGACATCATATGTCATGCATCTGAAAATGTGCTAGAGATTGTCATGACACCTATCAAGAGACATTGAGAGAATGATTAGTAGTACAGAGTGGAGACAAACAGTGTCATTTCCAAAGTTGTCTCACATTGAAATCCATTGAAATTTTTATTTGTTTTACCTTTCTTGTGTTGTCATGTGTGCGTGAAGTAGATCTTAGTCACATTTTTTATTTCTTGCTATAGGAAAACCATTTTTTATGGAATTCATCCAATTTGGATTGAAAAAATCCACACAATCTAATTTTCAAGCCATTTATTATTGCTACTAGGCAACCTGTAGTTACTAATTTGGCATAAAATGGATGAGTTGAGGTGAAGACTCTGTGTGGACATATTCAAATCATTGAAATACTTGTGTTTAACTCCACTAAGAGTACAAACATGCTCCAATGGATGTTATGTACTAAATGTGAGAGTTTAGTCATATTTGCTACATTTGTTTATTTGGCAATTGAGGCCAATTTCATATTAGACTTAGAGTTTTACTTTTCAATGTTATATTAGTCTAAAATCATTTGAATAGACACTTTTTGAAAGTGTGAGAAAATGTAGAAGTCGAGTTTTAGTAGATTCAAATTTGAAAGTTGGGTACATTGAATCTAGTTCCAAAAATAGTAGGATCTCATTATGGAGAGAAACCAAGTGGGAATTTAGGTTTTGGACCTTCTATAAAAGGATATAACTCATGGGAAGAGGAATTACTCTCTCTCTCTCTCTCTCTCTCTCTCTCTCTCTCTCTCTCTCTCTCTCTCTCTCTCTCTCTCTCTCTCTCTCTCTCTCTCTCTCTCTCTCTCTCTCTCTCTCTCTCTCTCTCTCTCTCTTATCTCATTCATGCTTATACATGGCTCTCTTGGGTTCTACTATCCATTGGTGCACTATACTTGTGATATCTCGCAATTCTATGTGTAGAATGTTTACTAATTGCTATTTTCATGTCCACATGTGTGAAATACAATAGCTTACTGTTATAGTACAGACAAGAACTTCTTTTTATGTTTTAGTTTATGTTTGATCAATAGCTATTAGAATTTGCATCTCATTCTTAGTGTAGATGCTGATTTTTCTACATTGGCAAGATTGGTGAATTGTTGTCTTTCTAAACCAAGATCTTTTTGTAGATTAGATCTTAATGGATCTCAGATATTTCACATGGTATCAGAGATTGTGTTTCAGGTTATGAAGGAAACATTCACATCTATCAATGATTTGGAGAAGATATCAATGCTATAGCATGCAAGATTGGATTCTACACCAAAATTGAGTTTCTTGCATATGTAGATCGGGTCTTTTGTAGATCAAAACTCTAAATAGGGTTATATTATTGATCAATTTTGATTTCACACGAGAAATGTTGTATTTGACTGACTTTTTGGATCATTAGAAAAGCCTAAGTGGTGGCTATTGTTGGAATATCAATCCACACTCTAGAGAGAACTATCAAATAGGGCCGATAGCTCAGTGGTAGAGCATCCCATCCGGTATGAGGGAGGTCCTGGGTTCAAATCCTAGTCTGTCCATCCATATTATGATTTATGGATTTCTAACATGGTATTAGAGCCAAGTTAGATCTAAGAGTTCATGGTGTCGAAGCCATGGTTAGGTGGCCCAAGTTGTGGGGCAGGTGACAGCTAGGACCCCAACCAAGTGTGGCTTGAGGGGGGGTGTTGGAATATCAATCCACAATCTAGAGAGAACTATCAAATGGGGCAGATAGCTCAGTGGTAGAGCATCCCATCCGATATGAGGGAGGTCCTCGGTTCGAATCCTAGTCTGTCCATCCATATTATGATTTATGGATTTCTAACAGCTACTAGATTGCATATCAAGTTTTTGGCAATTGAAATATCAATTTTTTGTGATTTTGTCAAAACCCTAATTTTGATTGAATTTCTAGATTGTGAGGTTACCGAACTTCATTTAAGTGTGTTTCAATCTTAGGAAGTTGTAAAAGTCATTAGATTGAGGATAGATCATAGATTGATCAAGCTTTCACTATTCTATGTGTTAAGTTTGCTTGGTATAAGTGCTAGAAAAGAATTGAGTAGTTTCATATCTTTGTCAATTACTTTTGAAAACATTTGTTGTTGTTCAAAGGAGTGCTTTGTGTATTGAAACAGGTTGAAATAGAGGATCGGGTCATTGCTACATGGCTACATCAGTGGAGTCATGTTGGAAGCCAATAATAGGCTTACCTCAAGTAACCCATCTATTACCAGGAATTTTCTTAGTGTGTGTACATGGTTAGTCATGACGAATGGAAAAGTGCGTGGCACAAAATCGTAGAATATGGACCTGGATTTTGCCCTCCCTCATATCATCAAATGAGAAATCAGTTTCTCGACAAATGTTATGCAAATGTCAAACAAGGAGTTGAGATATTGATTTTAAACCATATTGGATCATCAGAATGTACCATCGTAAGTGATGGATGTTCAAATGTGCAACGACATCCATTGATAAACATCACGATGGTTTGTCCTCTTGGTGAATTTTTTATAAAAGTTGTGGATAGTTCCGGTGAAATCAAAACTGGCACTTACATTAAAAAACTTGTTGAGATGAGATTGGGTCAACTAACATTGTCCAGGTGGTGATGGACAATGCTAAGAATTGTTGAGCTACTGGCAGAATATTGGAAGCTCGTTATCCACACATTTATAGATCGGGGTGCAACACACATAGCTTGAATCTTGTGTTGCATGATTTGGTACAAAAACAAGGATACCCAATGGTTCAAAACCAACATAGATGATTGTCAAAGTCAAGTTTATAATGAAATGTCAAAGAATTCTTGACATTTTTTGACAACGCATGGTATGCATACTGAAACTACCCATTGAAACGAGATTTTGCACACACTTTTACACCTTGAATCACTATTCCAAAATAAAAACAAAATCATGGAGACTTTTGTCTGTACACTATTCTCTTATTGGGAGGCGGATCAAGTGATGAGAGTGAAATTGAAAGTCAAAATCTTGCATTCAAAGCTTGCAGACTCTCATTTTTGGGACGGAGTATGTGATCGCTTGGTGGAATATACAAGAGAGCCTAAATGATCCACGTGAGTTACCACAGTCTGTGGTCAAGTAGTGGAGACTACCTTTCAACAAGGCAAAGTGGGAAACATTGAGCACGTACCTTCACGCGCGATGGATGATGGCACGTACACCTCTCCACAATACAGCTTTTTTGTTGGGCCCTGAATATTAGAATCAATCTTTAGGGGATATTGACGAGGAAGTCATAAGTGATTTCTATGACATGATGAATTCTTTTTATAACAACGAGGACACTACAGCGGAAGCAGTTAGGGAGCTTATAGAGTACAAAGAGAAGAAAGGTATTTTTAGTTCTTCTTTTGTGCAGAATTTGTCAAGGACTACGCCAGCTTGGAAATCGTGGATGTTGAATGGGAAACATACTCCTGCGCTCAGGTCGATTGCTATGAAGATACTAGCGCAATGTGCAACGAACTCCAGTTCATAAAGGAACTTGAGTACCTACAAGTATCTACACAACATGCTGCGAAATCGATTGTTGACTGATAGGGCTGAAAAACTTGTGTACATGTATTTTAATCACCAAGTAATAAGAGAATAGGAAGTGTTGATTATATAGAGGAGATGCTTGCATGGGGGATGGATGTTTCAAGAGAAGAAGAGATGGAAGATCTTGGTGGTCGTTCAGATTGTGTGGCTATAGACTACGAGGTTGATAAAAATTTAGATTTTAAAGAAGGCATTACACAAGCCGACAAGAGAAAAAAAAATGGGAAACCTTCTTTGAAATTGAAATACACGTGTACAAAGTTTTTGAAATATAGTTGAAATAC
Organism: Diphasiastrum complanatum; assembly: GCA_029204225.1. Classification (NCBI taxonomy): domain Eukaryota; kingdom Viridiplantae; phylum Streptophyta; class Lycopodiopsida; order Lycopodiales; family Lycopodiaceae; genus Diphasiastrum; species Diphasiastrum complanatum. Next base: position 23,530,571 of record CM055101.1, read on the forward strand.
AAAGTTATATTGATTTACCAAAGAGAAGTATATTAGAGATTTACCAATTTGGATATCAAATTGTGTGTGATTTACCATGATAAGTTAGATGTTTAGTTTTAGTTTTAAGTGTTTAGGTTTATGAATCTGTGATCATTTGGTTTAGGGTTTAGGGTTCATGCAACTTTGGTTACACTTATACAAAAACTACCGATTTGCACAAATAATCAAAATAAATCCAAGGATCCAAATAAGTAAGGACAATTAATTTCTCCAATACTTGATTTGTGAAATAAAAAAGTTCAGTACAAAAAGTGAACATTGAAGTGGCCATTTTGATGCTCTATCACAAGCTACAAAGTTTTGAAGGCAAGCATCTCTTGGATTCTATGATAATCATCATGCATGTCTAATGTGATATATAAATTTTCTACAATTTTATAATCACATAACTTGCACTTATCATCCAACATCATATGTTGGACGAGACAAGCAATGTGATAAAAATGCATGCATGGTAATTGGTAGTGCCCACTCCATGAATGAAAATTGTGGTGGAAAAACAACAATCTTGGAGTGGGTCGTCTATTATACCCTCTAGAACATTAGGGTGCACCATCCTACGAGATATATGGCTGCCACCACCTGGCCCTTCAAGACTTTCCAACCGCTAACACAATGTTTTCATTTCCTGCCGCATATCATCGTCATCATCGTTGTGTGCCTGAAAAACAAAAGATCCTGTCAGCTTGAAGGATGTTTAAGCGCATGATTTATATTCTACCAACATTTAAGATTTATATACCTACTCTTTTCCGCGGTTGAACGTGCTCTCTTGACTATGGAGCTGAGATTGCAGCTCCTCTGTTTGGTCATGCACCTGACATGATGCACCAACGAGAGCATCCTGTAACTCTATTCGAGTAACAAAGACATTCTCGCTTTGAAGGTCAGACACCACCTGCTTACGAGCTTTGAATCTCGAGAACGTAATGAATGTACATCATTTTAGCAAAGCTGAGGCTGCAATCTTGATGGTGTAAATGTTGTGCCATACACGCCAGATATCTCGCGAAAATATCACGATGGCATTTTCGTCAATGTTCCCCCGCACCCACCCGCCGCGACGGGGGGGGGGGGGGGGGGGGGGGGGGGGGGGGGGGGGAGGGGGGGGGGGGGGGTTATAAAAAAGCATTTAAAACATCGGTATTTTTTAACTTCTCCCCTGCCCACACTACTTAACTTAGAAGATTAGATTTAACGAAAAAGACATGGAGAAACCAATAAAATTTACCATATTGTAGGAGCAAAAAAATTTGAAGTAGGTAGCAATTCTCTCTGATATAAGAAAGCCTAAAAATTTCAAAAGACAATGTAAATAAGCATTGTAGGGGGGTTTATTTATGTTTTTTTGCTATTGTCAAGATCCATAAAGACTTATGGGTCTCTCTCTCTCTCTCTCTCTCTCTCTCTCTCTCTCTCTCTCTCTCTCTCTCTCTCTCTCTCTCTCTCTCTCTCTCTCTCTCTCTCTCTCTCTCTCTCTCTCTCTCTCTCTCTCTCTCTCTCTCTCTCTCTCTCTCTCTCTCTCTCTGCCGCCGGAATGCAAAGCGTGTTGGAGGACGCAAGCTACGCACAAAGTGGTTGCGTTCGAAAAGGCACCAAAAAGAGTGCATTCATCGCATAAGCAAATGGAGACTATAACAGAACCCACATATAAGCTCATTGTGGGGGTGTTGGAGGATGCAAGCTACGCACAAAGTGGCTGCATTCGAAAAGGCACTAAAAAGAGTGCATTCGTCCCATAAGCAAATCGAGACTATAACAGAACCCACATATAAGCTCATTGTAGACAATGTACCCTTGTCCCCTGGTACCAGCCCTTTTGGGATTTAAGGGGAATGATGGGGGGTGGCTAGGTGGTGGGGATGGGATCCCACACGCGGCCCACACGCGCACACGATGTACCACATCATCTACTGGACTGCTCTTCGCTACCGAAAGAACTCTGAGTTGGTATCAGAGCAGGTGTTCTGGTCCTAAATGAGCAAGTAGAGGTTTCCTTCGCCCTGTGCTCGCTTGAGTGGGGGTGTTGGAGGATGCAAGCTACGCACAAAGTGGCTGCATTCGAAAAGGCACCAAAAAGAGTGCATTCGTCCCATACGCAAATGGAGACTATAATAGAACCCACATATCGCTCACGACGTGCCACATCGTCTACTGGATCGCTCTCCGATGCCGACAAAACTCTGAGTTGGTATCAGAGCAGGTGTTTTGGTCCTAAACGAGCAAGTGGAGACAAGGGCAAAGGCATAGCTGACATAGCCAAGATGCATTACTCACCAGATTTAGACGAAATCAAGAAGTAAAATCATGATGCTGGAAGATCAACTGACGAATTTGCAGTGGGATGGAAAAGACCTCACTTCTTTCGTAAGAAAGATGAAGGATATGTTTCTGTCATTACATAACTCTGGAGTAGAGAACGCTATGTCAGCTGAGAAGCAGCTCATGTACCCCTTGAGAGCCTTAACCAGATCATTCCAAACAACAAGAACCCTGCTCGTGAAAGATCCCGCCATGAACCTCGAAAAGGCGATTGTCCTGATTCGAGAGGAAGTCGAGACCAGAGAACATCTTGATCACAATGATGTTCTGACCAGGCCCTCCACGACAACAAAGAAAAATCAAAGAAGCAATTTAAGCCTAAGAGAGAGTCCAATCAGAGGCAGGATCGTGACCAGCAAGGAGAGAGAACAAGCAAAGACAACTAGAAGACCAAAGGGAGGTCGAAACAACAAGGTGCAGACAAGAAAACTTGTGTGAGATGCAGAAGAGACGGGCATACAATATATACCTGCTGGCTCAATCCCAAGATTGAGTGTATCCATTGCCACAAGAAGGGTCACGCAGCCATGGATTGCCGCCAGAACCCGAGAAACAAGTCAACGCAGAACCGACAGGAGAACATCCTATGTCGAGGAGCTTGAGAGCTCGAAAATGGACGAAGAAAGAACGAACAGAAATTGTTCGACTGCCTATATCTATGAAAACGTGTGTGTAGCATCAACATCTGACACACATGAGGTGATCCTAGATTCAGGAGCCACCTCACACTTTGTGACATCAAGACAAATCATGTCTGATTTTAGAAGTGTAGATCCCTCAAGATTCATAGTTCTTGGAGATGGATCTAGACATCAAGTGAACGGTATTGGTTCACTATGGCTCAACACAAATGGCAGAGACAGACGACTCGAAGATGTTCTATTTGTGCCTACTCTACAACAAGACATGCTCTCTGTAGCAAGGATAGCAGATGCAGGGATGCGTGTGACATTTTCTGACTAGGCCAGTACCAGTACTCTCATCGCTCAAGGCAGAAGGAAAGGGAACCTATATCATTTGAAAGAACGCATACCTGCATCAGACTCATGATGACTCGCCAAACACTCTGTGGCACATAAGACTCTGCCACATGAACTCAATGGCACTTTATCAGGCAAGCCATCATGGAGTGATAATAGGGGCCAACATCTCGAATGCAACCAGTTCGACCACCTATGATGCATGTTTGAAGAGCAAGATGTCTCGCACACCATTCATCAAAGACTCCTACAGAATGACAAAGATTCTAGGGCTAGTGCACTCTGACATCTGCAGACCATTCAATGTGATCTCAGTAGGAGGTCCAAAGTACTATATAACCTTCATTGATGATTACAGCAAATTTTCCAGAGTGTATTTCATTCAGAATAAATCCGAAGCACTTGATAAATTCACAAAATATGTGAATTAGACTGAGAGATGTACAAGCAGCAAAGTGAGTAGATCATAACAGACCGAAGTGGCGAATACATCTCGTATCGCTTCACTAACTTCTGCAATGATCATGGCATCATTCACAGAAGAACTACAGCCTACACACCGCAGCACAATGGTGTTGCTGAACGAAAGAATAGGACCCTAATGGAAGCAGCCAGATGCATGATGGCCTACTCGAAAGCTCCAAGGGCACTATGGGCTGAAGCAGTAGCTACTGTCGCATACATCCAGAACAGAACAGACAAGTATGGTGTTCCTCACATGACACCACATGAGTTATGGTGGGGTGGAAATCTTAACCTGTCTCACGTCAAAGTCTTTGGCTATGCAGCTTATGCACGTATTTCTGATAAGCTTCGAAAGAAGCTTGATGAGAAAGACGAGTAGAGATTTTTGGTAGGTTATGACAACAATTCGTCATACTACAAAGAGATGTCAGATTCGATGAGAATAGGACAATGGCCAACGATGATCCTGTCAGCTACAAAGTTCTAGAGCACCAACGACAGAGGGAGCAGAGGACGAACATGAAAACAAAGATTTTTGAGTCGTCTCCCATTCGAGCAACGAAAGATTCGAGAGCCAACCTGCTTCCACAGTTCCTGTAAACCAAGATGGTTCCGGACCGAGCAAAGCAGACAAGGGCAAAGGCATAGCTATTCCAAAAGGATCTCCCAGAAGGTTGACAAGACCATGAAGAGTGCCATCAAGATATGTGCCTGGCAGCTCAGCTCCCACATCAAAAGAGTTCTGCGAGTTCAGTGGTGAACCATAGACTTTCGAGGAGGCGGTTGAAGGTCCAGAAAAGGACAGATGGATCCAAGCCATGAACGAAGAGATGGAGTCCACGAGGAAGAACTAGGTATGGACGCTGGAGCCATTACCACATAAGTGCAAGACTGTCAAATGCAAATGGGTCTTCAAGCTCAAATACGGACCAGACAAAAATATAACGAAATACAAGGCAAGACTGGTAGCGAAAGATTTTTCTCAAAGATACGGTATTGACTACTTTGAAACCTTCTCTCCTGTCGTCAAACATTCGTCCCTACATTTGTTATTTGCATATGCAGCAGCTTATGACCTCAAGATCCACATTGTGGACAAGAAGACAACCTTCTTGCATGGCGAATTAGACGAAGAGGTCTACATGGATCAACCCCCAAGATATGTCTCGAATTCACTTCCTGAATATGCATGCAGAATGCATAGAAGCATCTACGGTCTGAAACAATCAGCTCGACAATGGTACAAGAATAAAGATCAAGACCTGAAATCATTAGGATTCAAGCCTCTCTTGGCTGATTCCAATGTATATGTCAGAGTTACAGATGGGTAGATCATCATTGTGGCTATGTATGTGGACGACACCTTGATACTTTGCAGGAGTGAGCAGCTAATTGCTTAAGTAAAGGCAATCATCGTGGATCTGGGAGAAGCCAGGTGTTACCTAGGCTTGCAAATTGAAAGAGACTACAAGGGAGGCAAGTTATACCTTCACCAATCCAGATACACCCAGAAGATCCTAGAGGACTTTGGGATGTTGAACTGCAAAGGAGCGAACACTCCAATGCTCGCAGGGATGGTGCTGACGAATGATGGCTATCCAAAGACTTAGGAAGAGAGAGAACAGATGTATCTCACTCCTTACAGGAAGTTGATAGGATCACTAATGTACCTTGTTGACAATACACGTCCTGATATTGCTTATGCAGTATTCAGGATGAGCCAATTCTGCACAAATCCAGGCTCGACACATTGGAAGATTGGAAAACGAATTTTGCAATATCTTCAAATAACGAGGGATTATGGCTTGTGTTATTGTCGTGGTGCAAGTTTCAGGATACTTTCCTACAACGACGCTAGCTGGGCATCTCTCAAGGATGACTATAAAAGCGTCTCGGGAGGATGCACCATCGCATCAGGAGCAGCAGTTCTTTGGGTTAGCAAGAAGCAGACCGTTGTAGGCTAGTCGTCCTGCGAAGCAGAACATGTTGTAGCAGCAAAGATGGCCAATGAAATAATCTGGCTAAGGCAGTTCCTGGACAAATTGGGTGAAACAAGGAACGAGCCTCTGGTCTTGCAGATGGACAAGACCTTTGCAATACACCAGATGAAAGATCCCGTGTTCCATTCCAGAACGAAGCACATTGCGAATGTATCTAATGAAATTTTGAGAGAGATAGGACCTTGCACTACAACCAAAGAAGCTTGGGATGCACTAAAGACCATCTATGAAGCAAAGAATACTTCTAGAATACTCACTCTTAGGAATCAGATTTTCCAAAGTTTCCAAAGAAGTGAAGAGAGTGCATCTAACTATGTTCTGAGAGTTAAAGATTTACATAGAGAGCTTTCCTGTGTTAGTGTTACCATTAACCAAGTTGAGCTAGTTTAATTCATACTGAATGGCTTGAGAGATGACTATGATAATCTTGTTCAGTCTTTTGCTATTAAGGAGGAGTTACCTAATCTAGAAACTCTCCAAGGAATTCTTATTTCTGAAGAATCTAGACAAAGCTATAAACTCTCCAAGATGAACAAACTTGAACATGGTGGAAGTGACAAAGCCCTCTTTGTCAAAGGCAAGCAGAAAGGAAGGAGTAATAACCAATTCTCTCAAGCATACAACAAAGACAAAGCCAAAGATCGAGATTAAGATGATGAAGAGAATGAAACAGCTCATCTCTCTAACTCAAAAACCAAGAAGAAGAAAGTGAATTGTTTCTTCTGTGGCAAAAAGGGGCACTATGCCTCAAATTGCTTTAAGAAGAAAAACCAACTCAAGCAAGCTAATCTCTCCAAAGAGATTGAAGAAGATTCTGTTGCAAGTGATGGAGAAGGATCACTTATGGTGTCCAGTTTTTCTTCATCACCTTTCAAGAAAGATGGAGCTTGGTACATAGACAGTGGAGCCTCTTCACATATGTGCTATTCAAAGGAGTCATTTGACTCAATCTTACCTTTCAAAGGACTCAAGAGATCTATTTACACAACTAATGATCATGAGTGTCCAATAGAAGGAATTGGCAACATTCCATTGAAACTTGCTTCTTCAAAAGTTCTTGCACTTTCTAATGTTCTTTTCATTCCAAAACTTACAAAGAACTTAATTAGTGTGGAAAAGTTGCTTGATAATGGTTGTGATGTAAAGTTCAACTCCAATACTTGTTTTATCAATAGAAAAGATGAGATCCTTGCTGATGGAACTAGATGTGGTGGAATTTTTAAGTTGAATTCTTATGAGAATGCAAACCTTTGTGAAGTTGCTTTGTTATCTAAGGAGGAGCTGTGGCACAGAAGGTTGGGACATCCCAACTTTACATCTATGTCTTCTATGTTTAAGAAGGAGAAGGCTATTGGTCTTCCAAAATGTCTTTCTAAAGATTTCAAGCCTTGTGAGACTTGTGCCATTGCAAAGTCACACAGAAAGCCATATCAAAAGTCTTTTATAAAGACTACTAATCCATTGGAACTCATACATTCAGATGTACATTTTTCCTCTTCTAAAAGTATTGGTGGTGCAACATGTTTTGTCACCTTTATTGATGACTTTACTAGATACACTTCGTTGTATCTACTTTCTTCAAAGGCTATGGTTTTTGATCACTTCCTTATCTTCAAAGCTTATGTAGAAAAACAGTTTTCTTGCAAAGTTAAAGCTTTAAGATGTGATGGAGGAGGTGAATATATCTCCAACAAGTTTCGTAATTATTGTGAAGCAATGGGCACCTTCTAGAAATTTTCTAGAAGGCCTTTCCGAAAATTTCGGTAACGGCGCCCTCTAGAAATTTTTTAGAAGGCCTTCGCGAAAATTTCGCAACGGGCACGTCAGGTGCCTGTTGCAAAATATTCGTGATAGGCGCGAGTCGCAAAAATTTCAAGACAAGCGCAAGTCACAAGAATTTTGTGAAGGTGCCTGTCGCAAAAATTTTGTGACTCGCAGCCGCAAAATTTTTGTGACTCGCATCCGTGAAAATTTTGCCACACACGAGTCGCGAAAATTTTGCGAAGGCGCCTGTCGCGCCTGCCGCGAAAATTTTGTGACTCGCAGCCTGCGCAAGAGTCGCGAAAATTTCGTGACAAGCGCACTAGGGTCCAGCGTGAAATATCGTGAAGGCTTTATCGCAAAAAATTCGCGACAAGGCGCTTGTCGCGAAAAATTGACGATGCAGTCGCGATTCATGAAATTTTCAAGATGTAGCCGCGAGTTGCAAACTTTTTGCGATGCAGCATTCGTGATATTTTCGCGAACTCACGCCTTCGCGAAATTTTGCGACTCGCGTGAGGCTGCATCCCAAAATTTCGCAACAGGCAAGTCATGAAATGTTTTATAAATTCTTCTCCCTTGCCCACAATGCTTTTGTATAAATTCTTCCTCCCCCCCCCCTGCCCCCTCACCCACACGCCGCGGTGGGTGGGCAGGGGGAGAACATTCACGAAAATTGCGCGATGCCTTCACGAAAATTTCACAATGGCATTTTCGTCAATGTACCCCCCCACCCGGGGGAACATTCACGAAAATGCCATCACAACATCGCGAAATTTTTTGTTAATGTTTTCCCCCACCTGCCGCAGCGGGTGGGCGAGGGAGGGGGAAGGAATTTATAAAAGAGCATTTAAAACATTAGGTATTTTTTGACTTCTCCCTCGTCCACACTACTTAACTTGGAAGATTAGATTTAACGAAAAAACATGGAGAAAGAAAATATATATACCATATTGTAGGAGCAAAAAAATTTGAAGCAGGTAGCAATTCACTCTGATATAAAAAAGCCTAAAAATTTCAAAAGACAATATAAATAAGCATTGTAGGTGTGTTTATTTATGTTTTTTTGCTATTTTCAAGGTCCATAAAGATTTATGGGACAAATGGGTCTCTCTCTCTCTCAAAATTTCTCTCCCCGTCTCTCTCTCTCTCTCTCTCTCTCTCTCTCTCTCTCTCTCTCTCTCTCTCCCCTATCTCTCACCTCTCTCCATTCCCTTCCTAGCAACGCTTCAAATACGTTTTAGGGCACGGGTGGCCCAATAAGAATTCAAGATCAAAATTCTCTCTCTCTCTCTAAAGTTGTCTCTAGAACTTTCGAAAAGCACGTTTACGTTTCTAAAATCAACGTGCTTGGCCTTCAACCTCACCAACTGCTCTTCAAAGACAATTTAGGGCAAACATGGACCAATCAATAGCTTCAAAATGCCTTTTCTCCACAACAATCTACATTCTCTTCTCTCTCTCTCTCTCTCTCTCTCTCTCTCTCTCTCTCTCTCTCTCTCTCTCTCTCTCTCTCTCTCTCTCTCTCTCTCTCTCTCTCTCTCACACACACACACACACACACACACATTTTGGAGGCTCGAATCTCTCTCTCTCACGGGAGTTTAAAATAATTCATAGCTACTACAATCTAAAAAACGTATATATAGAGACTTGCCATGTCATCAATCCAAGATAGATTCATAAACTGAATCAAAGTTAGAAAACGGATTGATGACATGGAAGACAAAAAATACGAAATATACTTCTTTCACTAGGATTGATGCATTGTGTCACTGGGTATAGATGTGGCTTGCTGAGTTGTAAAACCAAAAGAGTCAAAACAAAATGTTCTCACATGGATTGATGACCTGGACAGATTAAAAAATTAATTTAAGGCCCCCCCATGCCTAGCAGCCACGGCGGGTGGGTTGGGTGGGCCGCGGTGGGTGGGTGGGGACAGATTGTAAAAAAAAACTTTTTTATAATGTTTCCAATACACCCCTTCTGTTTGTAGCAATTTTTTTTGCAAAAATTTCGTGAAAGCATTGTGAAATTTTTGCGATGCCTGCCTCTCGCGATTTCGCGAAATTTTCGCGATGCCTAGCTTTGGCAAAATTTTCTCCTCGCCCACCCGCCACAGCGGGTGAGGGTCATTCCAAAAATTCGACCCGTCGTAAATTCAAGTCTTTCCAACTCGTAGCTTGTGAAACTAGCGACAGGTGCAAAATTTTCGCGACTCGCGCCTGTTGCGAAAATTTCACGACTTGCTGCATTGCGATAGGCGCACCAGGAGTTCAGCACAAAAATATCGCGAAGGTTGCATCGCGAAAATTTCGTGACTCGCGGCTACATCACGAAAATTTCGTGACTCGTCTCATCGCGGATTTCCGACGACTCGAATTTTTGGAACTTTTTTGTATATATTCCTCCCTCCGCCCACTCGTTGCGGCAGGTGGGGGTCGTTTCAAAAATTCGAATCGTTAGAAATCCGAGTCTTCCTTGAAAAATTTGAGTTTGTTATGAAATTTTCGCGAAGGCTACCTTCGCGAAAAATTTCAATTTTTGGGAAGACTCAAATTTCTCTGGAAAGACTCGAATTGCCGAGGACTTGAATTGTTGGAGCGACTCGAATTTTTTATATTCCCCTCCCCCCGCCCACCCGCCGCAGCGGGTGGAGGTTGGAATTCAAAAAAAAAATGTCTTTATTTTAAATTTCTAGGCCTCCCCCTCCCCCCTCCCTTCCCGCCGTTAAATTTTTTTTCTCCCCATGCCCACCTACCGCAATAAACTAAAATTTTAATTTATCCCCCCACTTCCCTCCCCCTTCGCCGCGGCTGGTGGGTGCCGGGGGAGAGGGCGGGGGGAAGGGGGGGGGGGGGGGGTTTATCTATCCCCCCTCCCCCCTCCTCCCTCCCCCCTCGTCGCGGCTGGTGGGTGTCGGGGGGGAGGAGGTTTATTTATATATTTATATATTTATATATTTATATATATATACATATATTAACATTGTTTAACTGAAAATTAGATTTAACTAAAAAAACGATAAGAAAAGCAAAAAAATATTTACCATATTGTATTAGCAAAAAAATTGGAAGCAAGAAAATCTGAGGTAAGTAGCTCTGTTATATGTAAGCTTAAAAATTTCAAAAGACAATGTAAATTATCATTGTAGGGGGGTTTTATTTATGTTTTTTTTTTCCACAAAAAATAACATAAAAAATCATAGAATAACAGAAAAACAAAATAGTGTCCAAAAAAATAATTTTCTGAAACCAAAAAATAACATCAAAAAATCATAAAATTAAAAAAAAACAAAATAGTATAAAAAAATAAATTTTAGAAAAAAACAAAAAAAAACATAAAAAAATAAATACATAAAAAAAAAAAGACTAAATATTCAAAAAACAAAAAATAAACATAAAAAAATAGAAAAAAAAATAAAAGAACAAAATAAAAACTAAAAAAAATAACATAAGAAAATGGAAGAAAAAAAGAATATTGCTACAAATGGTGTTAAATCTTAAAAGAACCGTAATACAAACTTAAACCTTCTAAAAAACTTGAAATCCTACAAAAAAATCTAGAAAGCGTTGAAAGGATTTAATCTTGATTGAAAAAACTTAAAAAATGGAATTGTAAAAAAGTTCATGAAACATATAAAAAAGTCAAGAACTAGGGGCTACGGACTAAGGGACAACGGCGAGAATTACGGGCTAAGGGCCTAGGGCTATAAATTAAGGGCGAAATGCTAAGGCTAAGGGCCTAGGAACGGCCAATGACTATGGGCTAAGGGCTACGAGTTAAGGGCCACTGGCTAAGGGCCAAGAGCTAAGGGCTAAGGTTTCAATATTTGTTACAATCTCATAATTTTGTTTATTATACAAATTTATTATAATTTCATAATTTTGCTAATTATACTTCCAATAGCATTGAAACTCCTAACATAAAGTGTACCTATGATTTTTTTGAGGGTCACTACATGGACTGCTTGAGAGAAGATGTTCCAATGGTTTTATTTATTCGAAAAAAAGTGGTTGAATTTGGAAATGTCTTGACTGCTGAATCAAGTGGAACATTTTTTTTCAAAGAAGTTGGTATGGATAAAAGTGTGGTTTTAATTTCAAAAGTGTTTAAAATAGATTGTCATTTGCCATACCCTCACGACGATTTTGATCGCCTAGGTGACATTTACAACTATAATTCCATCGATGTCATTGCAAAAAAAGCTTGTGGAATAATGCAGATATTCTCAAAATGAATGAACTCGTTCTTGTCAAGTGTCCATTTTACAACATTAATGACGTTGTTGATTGTATGGATTTTAAAGGGGTAGTAGTTTTCACTGCTAAATTCAAAGGCTACTATCCCAGTGAAAAAAAAACGTGCTTGTTATCGTGAAGGTAGCTTCAATTACAACAAAAGGAAATATTGTGAATGCCACGACAGATGATGGAGACCCTTTCTACATGCAAAATCAAACAATGATTTGGTGTTTGTCAAAGCTATGTTTGCACTCTAAAAAGAGAAAATATGTATCATTTATTGCACCATTAAGTGAGTGCTTTACGTATTATTCTAAATGTTCAAATAGAAACAACATGAAAAAAATGTTGGTCCATCCTTGTGGTTCAAAAAGGAGTAGCATCTAAAGAACGTCGACAAGATTAGTAGATATAGAAAATAGATACGATGATTGCATTACAACAATATCAAGTAACTATAACTCAGATATCTTGATAGGAATTGAAGATATTTTTCAAGGTCGTAATATGCCATCTCTGAAAGTTCAAGATGAAAGTCGTACTACTTGCCAAAGAACTGTGGGACATCATTGATGGCACAGAGGTCAAACTTGAGGTCGATGCAACCAGCATCACCAAATGGAGACAGAGGGATGGCAAGGCATTTGCCTTGATTACTTTGAACAATAATGACTCTCAAATCAGCCATGTTCGCACTGCTCTGACCACTAAGGATGCTTGGGACATCCTAACAACTCTCTATGATATCAGGGATGTTAGTTTAAAGACAATTCTTTAGAACAACTTTACAAAAACACATCAAGCGTCTGTAATGAACTATTGCAATTGTTTGAGCAGAGAGTGACTTAAGCAATGCAAAAGAGATCGCTATTAGACTCAAGATCATGCACACTTAGCCATGCGGAGAACAGAGATTAGAAAAGATAATCTTCGATACTCTATTTACTTCTTCAATCTCTCACAAGTACATAAACTCTCTCTCTCTCTCTCTCTCTCTCTCTCTCTCTCTCTCTCTCTCTCTCTCTCTCTCTCTCTCTCTCTCTCTCTCTCTCTCTCTCTCTCTCTCTCTCTCTCTCTCTCTCTCTCTCTCTCTCTCTCTCTCTCTCTCTCTCTCTCTCTCTCTCTCTCTCTCTCTCTCTCCCTCTCTCGGTGGTGTGATACTGAAGGGTGTCTTTTATATATTTCCTATGAAACGAGCAAACACACCTCTAGAGACTACAGATGCGTCATTCCATTGAATAACTCTAGTTAATAAAGAGTCACATGTTTGTACATTATACCATTCAAAGTATATTTAACTACGAGTTTAAATTTCTCTAGTTTAAGATGACGATTAGAATCTAGTCAATTCATGTCGGTGACTTGATTAAGGCTGTTCCAGACTAGTTTTGGAGGTCTTGCCCTTTATTTCCAGACAAGCCTTTAACTATTATATCCCAAAAAAAGATAATAAAAGATTATACCCTCAAAAACCTTCGTTAGAGATAATATTTCCTGAGTCTGGAGCCATGGATACGTGTCGGCTTTAGACCTTGTCAGCTTTACTCACCTCACTATATCCAACAAAAATACCTTTCCTTGAAGATAGGTCCTCCTTGGTCCTATCATCAAGATTAATATTGACATAGCATGTGCATCCAAAAGTTCTTAGAAAGTTGACACTCAGCCTCCTCTTGAATAGCATCTCGAAAGGTGTCCTTCTTTCCAAAATAGTACTCGGCCACCTATTGCACAAGAAATTGACACACAACAAAGCTTGATCCCAAAATGGTTTATCAAGATTAGCACTTAACCTCATGGCTTTAGCACAACCACTCCATTTTGTTGTGGGGTCCTTGATGTTGTATACTCTCTCTTAATTCCATTCTCGTCACAAAAGGTCTTGAACATGGTAGATATGTACTCACCACCATTGTCACTCCTTAAGCACTTGAAAGTATTTTGAATAGAAATACTTTGAACAATGTTAGCATGAGCATCCAACAATCCATTAAGAATAAATTGAACAAGCTTAATGCTCTCATCAATGCAAGCCAACTCATCATTCACTGCTTTCACTCTCAAAATTATAGTATTTGGACTCTCTTCATTCTTTTGCAAACAAGAAAATATTTGTCTTCTTAGAGTCAACACTCTAGAAGTAGACTTGGATTCATAAAGCTTCTTCAATGAATCCCAAACATCCTTACATGAAGTACTCTTACCAACCTCCTTGCGAAGCTCATTGGTAACATTCATCTTGATCATGTGTAGAGCCCTTTTGGCTCTCTTATCATACCTCATTTGATTTTGTTCTGTTGCTGGTCTCTCCTCTAAGCCTACAACAATATCCAAAACATCATTCATCTCAAGAAGCAATTCCATCTTCACCTTCCACAATGAATAGTTACTTGAGGTAAGCCTATCATTGGCTTCCAACATGACTCCACTTGATCGTGCCATGTAGCAATGACCCGATCTTCTCTTTCAATCTGTTACAATGCACCAAGCACTCCTTTGAACAACAACAAATTTTTTCAAAAGAAATCAATATGCAGATCACATCACACAATCACCATAGCCACTCCTCACAAGCTCTCAAAGATGGCACAACAAAATTTAAGTCTGTTATGAAGAAACACTGTACATATAGCAAAGCCCCAAACTGCATGGGCTCAACAGGTGTCACTAAACTGGCCTACCACCTGCCAAACTAGAGTTAGGCCCAATATGGCCACATATACTGACAAACCAAGGACATGCCCCTGAGTATAGCATAGTGAACTCAAAATCACTTTACAGGCTAATTTCTTCCTACGTGTGGCTACCCGGCTAACCCAAGTAGTCGTCTACATGATAGTGTGAAAGATTCAACTAGTTTCATCACATTTTGCAATATTTCCATATTTGGCATATTGAGGCCAAAACTTGTTTTAGACTTAGAGGTTGACTTTTCAGAGTTCATTAGTCTAAATTTCATTTGAATAAACACTTTTTGAAAGTGTGGGAAGGATAGAATGTGAGTTTGAGTAGATTCAATTTGAATAAGTTGGGTACATTGAATCCAGACCCAAAATTGGTAGGATTAGCATTTTGGTGGGAAAGCCAAGTGGCCAAATAAGGTTTGGACCTGCTATAAAAGGATGTAACTTGTGGAGAGAGTCATCTTCTCTCTTCTCTATCTCATTTCGTGCTTATACATGGTTCTCTTGGGTTCTACTATCCATTGGTGCACTATCTTGGTGATTGCTTGCAATTCTATGTGTAGAATGATCTATATTTGCTATTTTTGGATCCACATGTGTGAAATACAGTAGCTTGCTGGTTTTGTATGGACAGCAACAGTACATAATTATTTCACTCAAGTTTGATCAAGTTCTATTAGTGTTTGCATCTCAAATTGTGTGTAGATGCTGATTTTTCTACATTGGTGAAATTGGTAGTGTATTTCTCTTTCTAACCAAAGATCATTCACGTAGATTGGATCTTAAGGATCTGAAATCTTTCACATGGTATCAGAGCTTGTGTTTCAGGTTATGAAGGAGGAAATCAGATCTATCAATGATTTGGTGAAGATATCAAGTCTAGAGCATGCTAGAGAGGATTCTACACCAAAATCGGATTTCTTGCTTTTGTAGATTGGATCTTTTGTAGATCAAAACACTAAATAGGTCAATATACTTGTTCAATTCCATTTTTTTAGTTCACATGCTGGATTTGGCCTATTTTTGGATCATTGGTTCAGCCTAAGTGGTGGCTTATAGATTGCATATCAAATTTTCAGGATTTGCATGTAGATTTGGAATAGTCAATTTTTTGTGATTTTGTCAAAACTCTAATTTTGATTGGATCTCTATATAGTGAGGTTGCTGGACTTCATTTGAGTGTGTTTCAATCTTAGGAAGTGGCAAAAGTCATTAGATTGAGGATAGATCATAGGTTGATCAAGATTCCATGATTCTATGTGTTGATTTGCTTGGATAAGTGCTAGAAGAGAATTTGTGAGATAGTTTCAAATCTTGGTGATTTTTTTTGAAAGCATTTGTTGTTGTTCAAAGGAGTGCTTTGTGCATTGAAACAGGTTGAAAGAGAAGATCAGGTCATTACTACATGGCAACCTCAATTGGAGTCATGTTGGAAGCCAATGATAGGCTTACCTCAAGTAACTATTCATTATGGAAAGTGAGGATGGAGTCACTTCTTGAGATGAATGATGTTTTGGATATTGTTGTAGGTTTGGAGGAGAGACCAGCAATACAACAAGATCAATTGAGATATGACAAGAGGGCCAAGAAGGCTCTACACATGATAAAGATGAATGTTACCAATGAACTTCTCAAGGAAGTTGGTAAGTGCACGTCATCTTTGGAAGCTTGGAATTCATTGAAGAAGCTTTATGAATCCAAGTCTACTTCTACAGTATTGACTCTAAGAAGGAAAATCTTTTCTTGTTTGCAAAAGAATGAAGAAAGTCCAAGTGCTTTTGTTTTGAGAATGAAAGCATTGAATGATGAGTTAGCTTGCATAGATGAAAGCCTTAAGGAAGGAGAGCTTATTCAAGTGATTCTTAATGGCTTGTTGGATGCTCATGCTAACATTGTTCAAAGTATTGCTATTCAAAAGACTTTGCCAAGTTTGATGGATCTTCAAGAGATCTTGATCAATGAGGAATATAGGTTTCAAGCAAGAGGTGGATCTACATCAACACTTCAAGAGGCTGCTATGTTCACAAAGGGCAAATTCAAGGGCAAAACCAAAAGCAAGTTGTCTAAAGGGCAAGATCAAGTGGATGCTTCTTCAAGTGGCAAAAAGAAGGATAGATCAAAGCTCAAGTGCTTCTATTGTGACATCAAAGGACACTTTGCAAGTGAGTGCTACAAGAAGAAGAGAGATCAAGGAGACAAGCAAGGTAATCTTACTCTTGATGAGGATGGTTTGGATGTGCAAGATGCAAATGATGATGCTTTTGTGATGTCTTCATGTATGCTTGCTAATGATGGAGATCTAGATCCTTGGTGGATTGATAGTGGAGCAAG
The DNA here is from genome assembly GCA_029204225.1 of Diphasiastrum complanatum. Classification (NCBI taxonomy): domain Eukaryota; kingdom Viridiplantae; phylum Streptophyta; class Lycopodiopsida; order Lycopodiales; family Lycopodiaceae; genus Diphasiastrum; species Diphasiastrum complanatum. The sequence goes on from CM055101.1 coordinate 23,547,400, forward strand.
TTCACACATGACCTTTCAGAAAGAGTATTTCACTTCTTTGTTGGCATATGGAGATGACAAGAGGGTGATCTACACGGCCAATGATGGTGAGTGTGCAATCAAAGGGATTGGCACAATTCCTATTTCTCTCTCTACAAATAGGAATGTTCATTTGGAGGATGTCTTGTTTATTCCATCTATTACCAAGAATTTGCTTAGTGTGAGTCAAATGCTAAGTAAGGGCCTCAAGGTGGAGTTTGATGGAGATACTTGTTTGATCAAAAGGAAGGATGTCTTGATTGGAAAAGGTAAAAGGCAAGGGAAGTTGTTCAAACTTGATGCTTGTGTTATTGCTAACCAAGTTGGATGTGTTGCAAGGGAGCAAATTTCAAGAGGTTTGGCACAAAAGGATGGGACACCTCAACTTCAAGTCATTGGAGGTAATGGCAAGGAAGAAGGTTGTGATTGGTCTTCCAAGTTTCTTAAGTAATGACAAGCATGTTTGTGAGTCTTGTGCTTTGTCTAAGTCACATAGACTACCTTATATAGATCTATTTCTAGATCTACAAAGCCTTTTCAACTTGTACATTCGAATATTCATGGATTTACTACAATTAGCAATAGTGGAGCTAAGATGTATGTAACATTCATTGATGATTTTAGTAGATTTTGTTGGATCTATCTACTAAAGAGCAAGGATGAAGTGTATGATGTCTTTGTCAAGTTCAAGAATGCAAGGGAGAACCAATTTTCCACAAAGATCAAGTGCTTGAGAGGTGACAATGGTGGTGAGTACATATCTAACAAGTTCAAGGCCTTTTGTGATGAGCATGGGATCAAGAGGGAGTATACAACATCAAGGACTCCACAACAAAATGGAGTGGCTGAAAGGAAGAATAGGACTTTATGTGAAAGTGCTAAAGCTATGAGGTTAAGTGCTAATCTTGACAAGCCATTTTGGGATCAAGCTTTGTTGTGTGCCAATTTCTTGTGCAATAGGTGGCCGAGTGCTATTTTGGATGGAAGGACACCTTTTGAGATGCTATTCAAGAGGAGGCCGAGTGTTAACTTTCTAAGAACCTTTGGATGCACATGATATGTCAACATTACTCTTGATGAAAAGACCAAGGAGGATCCATCTTCAAGAAGAGGTATTTTTGTTGGATATAGTGAGGTGAGTAAAGCCTACAAGGCTTACATTCCTTCTACTAACAAAGTGATTGTTGGTAGAGATGTCATTTTTGATGAGGGAAACATTCCAAAGGTGTCTTCAAGCATGATTGATGGTAAAGTAGATGGATCTAACATTCTTGATGTTGATGAGAAGGATCCTACTTTGAATGGTGGTGATGATGGACCTTCATCAAGTCAAAAGCCAAGGAGAACATCAAGAGAAAGACAAGTACCTTCAAGGCTCACATATGATCAAAAGGGTAAGCAAGTAGTTTTTGGAAATTATGTTGCTTTCCTAACCTCTTTGGATGAGCCTACAAGTGTAGATCAAGCAAGGAAAGAAGAGGAGTGGATCCAAGCAATGGATCTTGAGTATCAATCTCTTATGAAGAGTGGAACATCTTTTGGAAGATCTTCTTGTGTACATGGAGCTATGCAAGTGGATGGATGTTGTCTTGCTGTAAAATCAAGTAGTGGATTTGGAAAACAAATTTTTTTCAATGACTTTGATGATCAAGCTGAAGATCAAGAGGTTGATCTCAAAGCGCTTCAACTAGTCAAAAGGGAAGTTGGCAATTTGGAGCTAGCCAAGAGCATCAAACGAGAGGTAATTGGCAAAGGTGTTATGGATCTATTTTTGCAGCATATTGAAGACTCAAGTAAGGTCAAAGGAGTAGCAAGGAAGTGTTGTTCAAGTTTACTTTACTTTTTCTATCTCATGTTTGAGCAATTTCATGTGGATGTGTGCAAATTGTCAAGATATGGTAAAACTAGCTACATTGGTGAGCATTGTTTTGATGTTGGATTTGTACTAGCATTCTTGGATGATTTTGCTGATGGAAATGAAGCTATTGGAGGTTCATTATGTCACTCATCCATGGCTAAGTTCTCAAGTGTTGAGCTACTTGGTGCCAATACTTGGAGATTGTCAATTTTTCGGTGAATTCATGGTCATTTTCTTGTGTCAAGTAGATCTTGAAGATGGACTAGCGCAAACTACTTGGTTTATGGAGTCATGTGGTGCTGGATTTGCATCATTAATGTACTCACCTACTCATGAATTTCCAAGGTTTGATGGTTTCTTGTGGCAAGATGAAGATGGAGGCTCATTCATGGAGTATCATGGTGGATACAAGGCAACAAAGGACAAAGGAGGAGGAGACATGCAAGCAAAAGTTGATCACTCACATTTATTGTTTGTTTTCTGTATTTTTTCATAAAGTTCAGAGTTGGAAGCATGGTGGAATCATTTCATTTACATTCTATTTGATTCTTCATGTTCTAGTCACATTTTTACATGTAAAATTGATGTAAGAAATAGTGAAGCATCCTAAGTGGACACTATTCTCTATATCAATTATGGTTGTTTCTATTTTGAGCATTACATGATCATTGAAAGGAGATCTATTCTTAGGAAGAAGATCATTCTTATGATGGATCAAAGTTCTATTGGAAAAACTATGCTAGGAACATTGGAAGCTAGGAAAGCGAGTTTTGAGGTACATCATTGGAACTCGAGATTTTGGCATATTGTATGAGGGATCATCACCTAATCTTTTTGGATTTTCAGATTTGGACTATGCTGGAGATATAATGGATAGGAAATCCATTAGTTCTTACTGTACTTTCATAGGTGATGGAGCTATATCATGGATGTCAAAGAAACAAGCCACTATCTCATTGTCATCTAGTGAGGCCGAGTACAAAGCTCTTACACATTGCACAAAGGAGATGGTATGGATCAAGAGGATGATTAAGGATCTTCACTTTCTGGATTTTTCAGAGAGCCCAATCATCTTTTGTGACAATCAATCAGCCCAAAGAATGGCATCCAATCCTATCTTCCATGTTAGGAGCAAGCATATTGAGATACAATATCATTTTGTGAGGGAGCGAGTCATTGCAAAGGAGGTGGAGCTTCAACATGTGTCTTCAAGGGAATGTGTAGCTGATATCTTCACCAAAGCATTGGGAAAAGACTTGTTCATGAAGCATAGGACTTCACTTGGAGTATTATCAAAGTCTATGCTAAAACTAGTTGAAGAGGGAGTGTGAAAGATTCAACTAGTTTCATCACATTTTGCAATATTTCCATATTTGGCATATTGAGGCCAAAACTTGTTTTAGACTTAGAGGTTGACTTTTCAGAGTTCATTAGTCTAAATTTCATTTGAATAAACACTTTTTGAAAGTGTGGGAAGGATAGAATGCGAGTTTGAGTAGATTCAATTTGAATAAGTTGGGTACATTGAATCTAGACCCAAAATTGGTAGGGTTAGCATTTTGGTGGGAAAGCCAAGTGGCCAAATAGGGTCTGGACCTGTTATAAAAGGATGTAAGTCATGGAGAGAGTCATCTTTTCTCTTCTCTATCTCATTTCATGCTTATACATGGTTCTCTTGGGCTCTACTATCCATTGGTGCACTATCTTGGTGATTGTTTGCAATTCTATGTGTAGAATGATCTATATTTGCTATTTTTGGATCCACACGTGTGAAATACAATAGCTTGCTGGTTTTGTACGGACAACAACAGTACATAATCATTTCATTCAAGTTTGATCAAGTTCTATTAGTGTTTGCATCTCAAATTGTGTGTAGATGCTGATTTTTCTACATTGGTGAAATTGGTAGTGTATTTCTCTTTCTAACCAAAGATCATTCACGTAGATTGGATCTTAAGGATCTGAAATCTTTCACAATCAGTGCCTGATCAATATATCCTAACGGGTCACGTCCCGAACTCAACTGAATACAACAAATCTAGTTAATTGTACACTGATTATAGTATCACATTTAGAGCTTACATAAAATGTATTTCAGATTAACTCTGATTTCTAACGCTCTCCCTTAAGCTCAAATGTGATAAGAGTGAAAAACAACAATTTGTAGCAATGTTTGGAGTGTCCAAAAGATGTTATGCATGTTCTGCTACTCTGTACTTGACTCACACTCAATCACACCAACAAACCACCAGGTTTGACTCACAAAGTATCATGTAAACACAATGCTCATACTGAGAATCTACCATACTCTCGACCAAGTGACTTGTCCCCATCCAACTTGAAACACAAGTGGACCACATGAGCGACATGGTTCAAACTGAGAAAATCCCACTGCCACCATGAGTCATCAAGAGGCGGCTGGCAGATATCATTTTCAGCTCAAACAATAAAGGGCAAGGAGCTGCAAGCATTACCTGCCCTCCAACCACAACCAGAGTGGCGTCAACAAATGTTTGAAAGAGACCTTGCGGCCATCAGGACCTATGTGACAAGTCCGCAGCAATTATGTGTGAACGTGCACTTCCTACCATGTACAGGACCATCCAAATGGTCTGAATGTCGCACCCCTCTGAACAAAATCACAATTCAAAACTTCAATTGGCCGATCATTCCATCAGAGTACAGTTGGACTACAGATGTAGATGCTAGAAGGGCTCTCACCACATTTGCGAATCACTATTTCAACTGTCCTAATCCAACAATCCGCGCGGCAGCCACTTAAGCCCGGGACTTAGAGCATTTAATGGGGATTGAAACTAAATGGGACAATTTTCTCCCCCCCATATTCTTTGATCTTAATAAAGCGCTACCTTCTGACAAAGTAAAAAATCAGCTGCCAATCGCTCGTGTGTATTACCAAGTTGCCTTTCATGGCGATCCATGGACACGCAAATTCCTAAACCCTAAACCCTAAACCCTAAACCCTAAACCAAGATTGGCTGACAGGAGTCCACAAGTCCCTTCACACGCCCAAGGACTTGAAGAAACTGGACCGCCTCAACTTTATGGAAGATGTCACGACCTACCTGATCCAACAGAGGTGGGCCAAGAAGACTCTCTACTGAAACGGCAGAGTGCCGAGGGACTGGCACTACTTCAGGCCGTGGGTCCTGTTGGGGGTATTCCCAACGAATTGTGAATAAATAAAATCGACCAATAAAATGCGTTGCGAGGGGATGGCATCCTGCGTATAAGCCCATGGCCCAATGAACACGCAAGCTTAAGTATAAATAAAATAAAATAGACTTGGGCCTTTGAATTAAAATAAAACTAGAGGCCCAAAGTCATTTTAAAACTTAGAGATTACTTTTTAGAGTTGGGTCCAAATTGGGACTCACATGAATCTTGTGAACTTCAATGTACTTTTTGTGGACCCTTGGATCAAGTTGGTTCCAAGATGAATGGATAGGATCAATGTAAATATTAGCCAATAGGATTTTGGGGCAAGGGCCTTCCCCATTTTATAAAAAGACACCATTTGTACACTATTTTAATGCTTAATAGAGAGGAGGAGACTCTATCATTTTGAGAGCTCAAGCATCCTCATTCGCTAATCACTCTTGCTTATGCTATTGTTGTGATTGCTTGTTATTTCCATTTCCCATGCTTTTTGGTTTATGCTAGTTAAGGTCTTTCCATAAGCAATGAAATTGAGCATTTGAGCTAACCTCCATCTCATCTCTCTCTCTCTCTCTTTCTCTCTTCTCCTTCTTCTTCCTCTTCTATTCTATCCTCTCTCTTCACACAAAATTATGATGAAGTTAGTTAGGGGAGTAGAGTTAGTGTGAGTAGAGTTAGATGCAAAGTAGGAAACTAACTAGAAATAGCATCTATGCATAGTTAGGTGCCTATCCAGTGAACTAACCCTTGTTGACAGGCGGGAGGGCTATACTATGCAAGATCTTTGACCCTACAGCTACACCACTAGTCACCATCCTGCTCGACAAGCCAAACTCCAAAGCATCACCTGCTCTACCTAGATCCTAGCATCTAATCACTTTCCTTGGCTATGTGCCACCTGACACCATGCCAACGCAAGCCTGTCCATGAGTCGTCGCTCATGAGATCCCGAGACTGATGTCTCCCTGATAGTACTGAGGTATATGGCCCTGAGTGACTTCCTCTCGGCTTATCCATGATCTCACCACCTAACAATCTGCACCATGGAAATTCTAGCACCTATGCCAAGCCTAGACTCTTGCAAATACAGCCAACGGCATGAAAGTTATAGGTAGCTTATCTGTTGTAAAGCTACCTTTACAAGCTTTACTTCCGGCGCCATCGGCGCCAGCTATGTCCCCGGCGCCAGCAGCGCCCCTGCTGCTCCCGGCGCCAACGGCGCCACTGTGACCAGAATCCAGCCGGCGCCAAGTTCCTATGGCTGAAAATCTTTGATCGGTTCTAGCGAAGTCCAGAGAGCTCAGATCGATGTGCAATCACCTCACACGATCTAGGCATGATTAAAGGAAGCCTGGGGATCAATAAAATCTAGAGAGAGAAAATGACTTTCTAGAAAGAGAAAATCCTAGAGAGAGAAAAAAACGTGCTTTACCAGCTTGGGTAGAGTGCTTGGTATGAGGGGGGTGCCGAATCACACCAATACTATAGGGGAGTGCGGGTTGCGACTCAGGGCGAGCTCCAACCAAGTCTCAGCCTCCCTTGCTGAAATGTTGTCATGGCTCTCGCCTTGGCATGCTAGCGCCCCGGAGACTAGGGTCGGTCACACACTTGAAATGTAACCTTCTCAAATTTGTCAATAAAGTGAGATTTTCCTCAAACTGACTCTGATTACCTTCTGGGTTTCAGTGTTCGGTAAAAGCGCCAGTTGTAAGGCCGCTTTCAAAATTTTTAACTTGGCACATAGCTAAGGGTCGTATCCCGGGACGCCAGCGGTATGCCGTCGGGACCATTCGGTCCGTGGCGCCAGCGGTATGCTGTCGGGACCATTTGGTCCAAGAACTGGTTGTTTCCATATGGTTCTAAGTGTTTCTTGCATGAACGTGAATGGGCTAAGCTCTTGGGGAACGGGCTCTAACCTGTCGGCTGAGTTGGATGGCTTGCTTGGGTGGATGTTACCTGTTTATGGCTGTCCAGTCTGGCGTGGCGCCAGGTTGGCTTCCAGCGCTCGTGACGAAGCTTTCAGTTGGTTAAGTCTGATGTAAGTCAGACCGCTTGCTTGGAACGGATGTTACTCGTTTGTAACGAAGCTTCGAGTTGGTTAAGTTTGATGTATGTCGGGCAGCTTGCTTGGAGGGAAGTCACCCACATCGGTACCCGATCTGGCATGGCACCAGGTTGGATCTCAATGTTGGTCCTCGGAACTTCAAGTTGGTTAAGTCTGATCGTTGTTGGCGAGTTGGCTGCTTGTATGTCAAGTGGGTTCGGATGGCAAGAGTTGAAGGCTGGGAAGCTAAGTCGTGGTTCCCGGCTCCCTTTGGGATGCCTGCGCTACATGTGGTATCAGAGCCGACTCGCCGGTCAGCTATGCGAATCTCACGGAAATGGCCACGGTTTGGGGTTCATCAAGACAACTGTTGTGCAAGGTGCTGCCCACAGTGTAAGCACAGGTGCGTCCACGGTCAGGGTGGTTGGCAGGACGGGGGCTTGATGAGTCAAAGTGCTGCCCTTGAGGTGTAAGCACGGTCAGTTTCCGCGGTTCGGGCCTGGCGCCGTCTGCAGGTAGGACAGATGAGGCAATGTGCTACCATTAGGATGGTGTAAGCACGGTCTGTGCCTTGTGGGGTGCGGGGTGACATATTCACAATGACCACCGTTCGTTTAGCTATAAGGGCTATCGACCAAATTTGGTGGGGGCGTTACTGAGGCAATGTGCTGCCTAACGGTGAAAGCACGGGTGCGTCCACGATTTGGGTGGTATGCTGCCGATCGTTTAGCTATAAGGGCTATCGACTAAATTTGGTGGGGGCGTTACTGAGGCAATGTGCTGCCTAACGGTGAAAGCACGGGTGCGTCCACGGGGGTGGTATATTCAAGGATAGCTGCCATTCGTTTAGCTATAAGGGCTATCGACCAAATTTTGTGGGGGCGTTACTGAGGCAATGTGCTGCGTAACGGTGAAAGCACGGGTGCGTCCACGATTGGGGGGTACGTTGCCGATCGTTTAGCTATAAGGGCTATCGACTAGATTTGGTGGGGGCGTTACTGAGGCAATGTGCTGCTTGACGGTGAAAGCACGGGTGCGTCCACGGGGGTGGTATATTCAAGGATAGCTGCCGATCGTTTAGCTATAAGGGCTATCGACCAAAAAGTGGTGGGGCGTGACTGAGGCAATGTGCTGCTTAATGGTGAAAGCACGGATGGTTGGAGGGGTGTCCTATGTGGGCTGATTCTGTGATCGATTTGTATGGGCGCGGCCAGGCAAAGGTCCGTTGGCAGGACCATCTCAAAGGGGGACCTTGTCTTTGTTACTTGTTAGTAAACCTGCCTGAGTGTCTTACTTGTATGTATTCGTGGTGAGTCTTAGTACTCGTGCTTTGCCTGGTTTGCATGATTGCTTGTGATACAAGGAGCTGATGGCTCGAGAAGGAACCTTTTCTTTTGAAGGCTGATACCATCAAACAAAGAGGACTACAGAATCTGTGGGGCGGATTTGCAGTTCAAGTACTCACACGTGAACGACAACGAAACGACTCAATGTTTGCAAAGGATGGATGGCTAGCCTATTTCTTGGGTTAGTTTCATTTGCGACAACGCCCACCAGACGCAAACAGGAAGTCAAAAGTTGGAAAGGGCAATTTCAGGGGAGATCTTCTATGGAGCAGTTGGTCTTCATTTTGGGACGGCCACCTTCGGAACTGAAACTCACTGAGCATGGGTGATATCCAGTATCAGTTGGGTTTTTCCTCAAAGGGGAAAAGACTAGGATCCTCTTCAGAGATTGGCAACAAGTTGGATCAAGCCATAATCCTAGCAGATGGGAAGCAAAGTGTTGGAAAGGCTTTTTGTCCGAGAACTCTACTCTAAAGTTCGATCAGCTGATTTATTAAGTGGAGGGGAACTATCACACACACCTCTCTCTTGGGGCAAATTTTGAATTAAAGTTGATCAAAATGGGGGCAAATTCAAGGTGACCTAGCCATACTCACACGAGGAGACTGGCGAACTTTGGACCTAATAAGTTGACAAGTTTTTGTTGTGGAAAGAAAAGTTTGTTATAGGCTTTCTCTGGATCAGCAATGATGAGGAAACATATGAGTACGCTGGCTTGTGTTACGTGTAAGGCAGTTGATCAATGAAGGAACTGAGAAAGTTGAGTCTTGCATGAGAGACTTGGTATTTCGAACGGACGCTAAGGGACAGTTCTCGTTGAGATCGGACTAGTGCAAACTCTGGGTGCATGTGTCTGATTCAAAGAGAGCTACTTGAAGCCAAGCTCGATGTACACTTCTTGTTTTGACTGTGAGGCAACTGACCAGTGATGGAATTGTGAAAGTCAAGTTTTGCGCGACGGACATGGTGCTTCAAACAAACGCGAAGAGATAGTTCGGATGCGGATCAAACTGGTGCGACCCTTTGGCTTTCCACGAGGTCAATGGTTACATTTGGGCTGATTCAAAGAGCTACTTCAAGCTAAGTGAGAGGTGCATTGCGGAGTACTCAATCTTTGCCTACCTTAAAGAGCCAAGATGGAAAAGTATCAAGATCAGGCTGGGACAAGGAGAGAAATCAAGGTGCAGAAGCAACAAGGCACGAAGTGGACCATAAAGTGTGCAATCAAACGATAAATCCTTCGGCTCAGGGAGCCTTGATACTTGTGCGGAACTGAACAAATCTGGAGCTCAGGGAGCTCAACACAAAGTGCATCAAGGACAAATCAAGAGCTCAAAGGAGTTCCAAAGTCGAAAGTCAGAAGCGACAGGGGCGAACATTTCAAAGAAAGGCCTCTGTCACCAGTTAATAAGGTTCTCGGGTTTTACGAAAGCGATATCAAATCTACGCTTTTCCCAGACAAAGATATATTTTCAAGTTATGTAATTTTTCAGTACAAAGAGCTGAGCCTCCGACTTGTGGTGTGCCAGCTTCAATGTTAATAAAAAGTGGCCAGTAAATTGAGTACTGTGCCAAGTAGCTTAAATGTATAGTTATTTTAATTGGGAGACACCTTTACTTTAATCTGACATCTGATGAGGACATCAGATTTTATAAAGGTGGGGTGGATGTTGTAAAGCTACCTTTACAAGCTTTAGTTCCGGCGCCATCGGCGCCAGCTATGTCCCCGACGCCAGCAGCGCCCCTGCTGCTCCCGACGCCAACGGCGCCGGCGCCGCTCCCGGCGCCACTGTGACCAGAATCCAGCCGGCGCCAAGTTCCTATGGCTGAAAATCTTTGATCGGTTCTAGCGAAGTCCAGAGAGCTCAGATCGATGTGCAATCACCTCACACGATCTGGGCATGATTAAAGGAAGCCTGGGGATCAATAAAATCTAGAGAGAGAAAATGACTTTCTAGAAAGAGAAAATCCTAGAGAGAGAAAAAACGTGCTTTACCAGCTTGGGTAGAGTGCTTGGTATGAGGGGGGGTGCCGAATCACACCAATACTATAGGGAAGTGCGGGTTGCGACTTAGGACGAGCTCCAACCAAGTCTCAGCCTCCCTTGCTGGAATGTTGTCATGGCTCTCGCCTTGGCATGCTAGCGCCCCGGAGACTAGGGTCGGTCACACGCTTGAAATGTAACCTTCTCAAATTTGTCAATAAAGTGGGATTTTTCTCAAACTGACTCTGATTACCTTCTGGGTTTCAGTGTTCAGTAAAAGCGCCAGTTGTAAGGCCGCTTTCAAAATTTTTAACTTGGCACATAGCTGAGGGTCGTATCCCGGGACGCCAGTGGTATGCCGTCCGGACCATTCGGTCCGTGGCGCCAGCGGTATGTTGTCGGGACCATTTGGTCCAAGAACTGGTTGTTTTCATATCTGTCGCGGCTTGTGGTTCTGAGTGTTCCTTGCATGAACGTGAATGGGCTAAGCTCTTGGGGAACGGGCTCTAACCTGTCGGCTGAGTTGGATGGCTTGCTTGGGTGGATGTTACCTGTTTATGGCTGTCCAGTCTGGCGTGGCGCCAGGTTGGCTTCCAGCGCTCGTGACGAAGCTTTCAGTTGGTTAAGTCTGATGTAAGTCAGACCGCTTGCTTGGAACGGATGTTACTCGTTTGTAATGAAGCTTCGAGTTGGTTAAGTTTGATGTATGTCGGGCGGCTTGCTTAGAGGGAAGTTACCCACATCGGGACCGCCAATCTGGCATGGCGCCAGGTTGGATCTCAATGTTGGTCCTCGGAACTTCAAGTTGGTTAAGTCTGATCGTTGTTGGCGAGTTGGCTGCTTGTATGTCAAGTGGGTTCGGATGGCAAGAGTTGAAGGCTGGGAAGCTAAGTCGTGGTTCTCGCTCCCTTTGGGATGCCTGTGCTACATTATCCACGCCCGTGATGGTAGATGTCTCCCCATTGATACCAATGTCCAATGACTAGCCCCTTGCTATAATGCCAACCTGTACTCCCAAATGAGCACACCATGAAGTCCTCACTATCAATGTCCCCTCCAGTAGATCACTAGCAAAACACTCACCACAATGTTTGCCCTCCAATCACACCCAATCGTGCGATCTCCATCAGCTCTCCAACCTAGAGCTGGCTCTCAAAGCTTCACGCTTTGTTCATTTGTGTTTGTAGCTTCTTAATTCCATCATGAATCCCACCTGTAAGTCATGTCCATGCCAATGACTCAAGTCCAATATGAAATACCTACCCCCTGATGATCATCCCACATGTCATCCTGCAGTGCTATCCCTACCAAGTATCCCAATGTCATCCCTGATCACAAAGATCTGAGCATCTACCCTGTAGTGCCCACCTGTATTCCCCCAAGCTAGCTCCAAGCTACTCCTATGAATAGTTCCAAACCACTCCCTGAGAATACACTGAGATGTGAACTCCAAAGCCACCATCAAGTCTCTCACATGACTGTGCATGCCAATATCCCTCCAAGTGACCCTATGAGATCTTCCATGGCCCAAACCAAATGACCTTCACCCTGCTATCACTGGAATCTGCATTCCTGATGCAATACTGATATGGCAAATTGACTTGACTTACCCAGAATAGACAGTTGAAGTGTATCTCTTCGATGACAAACCTGATACACTGCTCCACAGCTACAATGACTTAATCAAAATTGACTTACCGATTGAAAAATTGCAAAATCATCACACTCACCACTCACCAAGAGCATCCAAAGTGCGATTGTTGACTCATTCTTCATCCTTTGTGTCCCACACACAGCTCATCCAATGCAAGTCCGTTATCTTGTCCAATGGCTTCTAACTGGCACCACCTCACACTTCCATCACTTGTGACCGCCAAAATGTGTGTATCTTCAAGATAGCCCATATTTCTCTCCAAACAAGAAATTTTCAATCTACAGATGCGTGTTTCAATGAAGCTATCACTTGACTCGACAATATCATCGTCGATCATGCATGTGAGAGCGTTCCCCCAAAACGCCAACTAACGTTGGTCGGTTCTAACCCCAAGAGTTGAACTTGATGACAAGAATTTTTCACCTATAACTGGCATACCATGCCTACCTCTCACTTGTGATTGCTTGCCCTCTCAAAATTGTTGCCAATGATGAGTAGTCATGACGCCAAACTGCACTTTTGTCACCAATACTAGCTTTCTCCACACAATTCCGCTACCATTCGCACCCATACTGCATTTACTGCCTCCAAACGCCTTGTTACCCTGTCAAGAGTAAGTAATAATGATCTCAAAGTGATAATGCCTCATTGTACCACCTTGTAGCAGGTTTCACCAGCCAAAAATAGCCCCAAATTTGGCCCTACGATATTCAAATAGCGAATGTAGCCCCCGCACTCTACTCAATAGAATGGTGATAAAAACTCCCTGAGAAACATTTCTCCTTGCTTTGTGACATTGCTCTCTCTGCTGGCTCTAAGAAGTTAGTTTCAGGGGTCATTTTGGCCCAAGGATGGCCAAAAAAGGTGCCCTCTAGCCTAGGATAGCCCTCTCCAAATATTGCCCTTGGAAATGAATAAAACTTCGTTTCAAAGATTTTTATTGAAGAAAAGGCTTTCAAGCCCTTCCGGTCCAATTTAAACTTCAATGTGAAGATCTTTAATGAAGTGCAGACAATTCTGCCCTTCACCCTTTCAAGGGCCCCTTCAACCACATTTTCACCATTGGTTTCAATCTGACGGCCTCTACTTGACCCTCCATGGTCAATCTCCACCATCAATTGATTTTTAGGCCAATCCAATGAATCTTATCGATTTTGTGTGCTGAACCATTTCCTTACGTTTGATGGCCTCTTCAATACACTGGCCTGCCATCATGCCTGGCCACGCACGACCCCCGTCGCCTCTCTCTCTCTTCTTTTATCTCTTCTATTTGCTTTAAGCTTTTTTTCACCAGCTTGCAAGGTATGGCTGTCGATCAAAAATGGATCTAACTGCTTTTTCTTTTTTTTTCTTCCATGGCCAGCTATGGCCATCCGCCAGATGGACATCTGCCAGCTGCTCCGTTATACCAGGGCGCCCATGATCCTATGTTTACAGATAAAAAAATGGTTGTCTACAATGAGGGATTAATCATTTTCAATCTTGAAACCCTTCTTGCCAAGCTATGGCTAATCCTGAAAATTAGAAACCCCTTCTCCTGTGGCCCGTGGCCATCCACGGCCTTCTAGAATTGGATTGACACTGCCAAAATGCCCTCCTATAGCCTTTGACAGCTCCATAATCAGTTTCCAATTGAGTGAGAACTAAAGTTTTTGCTCTGAAAAACCTAGCTGTGAGAAGAAAGAGGATAACTTGGGCATTGCTCACTCTTTTTTTTTGAGCTCACACTTGCAGCTACCACCATCACTGAGGTCGCCCTACCTTTAGTGTTCTGATGCTATTTACGGTTTGCCAATTGATGCGGTATCGACTGCAAACAACCTGATTTTTTAAAAATCCGTCAAGACCCCACAAAACTGGAAATTTTCCAAATTTCCTCCGTTTGCAGTCAAATTTGTTCCTATAAATTGCCACGATGCTCCATCACTACTTTTGCATTCTCATGCAAGCTCCGTTACGCCAAATGGCCATCCACATAGTGAATTTAAAGCCACCATCGATAGTTCTCTGAAACCATCAAAACTGCAAGTTTCTTCGTGAATTCTCCCCGGAATTCACCCACAACGATCATTCTGATCTTCCCCAAAGATCCAATTAAAGGAACTTTACTATCTTTAGCCATCCAGACTGCCTATACCTTGTATGGAGTCCTCTCTCCTAAGACACTTTGAGTGCTATTTCTCCTGGTGAAAGATGCTATCCCATAGCTCCACCGGATCATGCATGCCTACATCACCCTACCGCTCTGATACCAAGTTGAAATTTTGATAGAATCTAGTGTAGTATGCAGATCACATCACACAATCACCATAGCCACTCCTCACAAGCTCTCAAAGATGGCACAACAAAACTTAAGTCTATTATGAAAAAACACTGTACATATAGCAAAGCCCCAAACTGCATGGGCTCAACAGGTGTCACTAAACTGGTCTACCACTTGCCAAACTAGAGTTAGGCCCAATATGGCCACATATATTGACAAATCCAGGACATGCCCCTGAGTATAGCATAATGAGCTCAAAATCACTGTACAGGATAATTTCTTCCTACGTGTGGCTATCCGGCTGACCCAATAGCCGTCTACGGGATCAATGCCCGATCAATATATCCTAACGGGTCACGTCCCAAACACAACTGAATACAACAAATCTGATTAATTGTACACTGATTATAGTATCACATTTAGAGCTTACATAAAATGTATATCAGATTAACTCTGATTTCTAATTGATTCAATGTACCCAACATTTAAATTTGAATCTACTCAAACTCGACTTCTAACATTCCCACACTTTCAAAAAGTGTTTATTGAAATGAAATTTAGATTAATAAACTTTGAAAAGTCAAACTCTAAGTCTAAAATAAAATTGGTTTTAATTTGCCAAATATAGAAATGTAGCAAATATGATCAAACTAGTTGAATCTCTCACAGGAATCACTACCAAATAAACTTGACCCACTTTTTAGACATGATCCAACCTACTCTCATATAGGTTTCCCACGTGGATCCATGGCCTCACACGTGTGGGACCTACTAATTCACATATTTACATTATTTGACCTAGCTAGATTTGTCAATATAGTCAATTTTTCACACTCCTCAAATCTAGCTTTGAAAACTATGATACTTTAATCAATTACTCCAAGTAAAGATCTTAGCCTAACTAATGAATCCTTCAGCAAGAATTTAGTGAACAAATCAGCCAAGCAATTTGATGAAGACACATGTTGGAGTTTGATTTCTTTGGCTCGCACCTTCTCTCTCACAAAATGATGAGCAATCTCGATAGGCTTGCTCCTTGCATGGAATGTAGGATTGGTTGCAAGTGATTGGGCTGATTGGCTATCACAAAATATGGTAGGTACCTCCTCCTCCATGACATGAAGTTCCACCAATAGCCTCTTGAGCCATAAGACCTCCTTGCATGTGATGGATCATATGAACTCAAAACAAAGTTGATGGAGATAAGGAAAGAGTTTAGCCTAGAATACCATGCTCTAGGTGCTTGTTTGAGTCCATAGAGACTCTTTTTCAAGAAACACACTTTTTCTTCAAGCTCCTCCTTGATGAAGCCCTTGGGTTTTCTCATGTAGATCTCTTACTCCAAGTAGCCATTGAGGAAGGCATTTGTAACATCGAGTTGAAATAGCTTCTAATTGAAGGTAGTAGCAAGACTAATGATCAATCTTATTGTAACTAGGTTAGCCACATGAGCAAAAGTTTCATCATAATCAATGTTTTTGGTTTTCAAGAAACCTTTTGCTACAAGTCTAGCTTTATACTTATTTATAAAATTACTAAAAAATTACTTGCAATCAAGTGGTTTCTTTCCTTGAGGAAGATCAACAAGCTCCCAAGTATGATTCTCCATGAGAGCATCATACTCCACTTGCATAGCATTGATCCAACTTTTTGATTTACAAGCATCTTCATAGCAAGTTGGTTCATCAAGCATTGAAGTAAGGAAAGTGGATGAAGTAAAGGATGAAATGCCTTTCCTTTGATCACCTTTGCCATCAAAAGTGAGCCTTAATGGCTTGGCCCTTGTGGATCTTCTTAGTGTCCTTAGATCTTAAGATGTATACTCAAGCTCTTGATCACGTAATGCGTTATCTTTGTAGGGGATAAGTGAAAAAGTGACAATACACAATTTGGAGAGGTTTATAGCACTTAAGGTTTTGTTTCACTTAGCATTGCATTTGATAAATTCAAGGTCTCGATGGCTTCTCATATTGTGCTCAAGGGACCAACACGCCTTGGTTGCTAGGTGTTTGGTTGCTCACCTCCCAAGGCCCGTGTGTTTCAACGAGTGGCCTGGGTTGGGTGTTCTAGGTGGTACAGGGTTAGTTTCTTCAATTCCTAACTCAACAGGTCTGTTTCACCCTCACCGAGTGTTAAGCCACCTCTGTGTTTCACGAGGGTTGACGATGGGTTACAATCATACAAAAAGAAAAACCAACTATGTTTTTATGACATATATACGAGCATCACAATTAGTTTTGATTTCAAATTGTCAAGCATTACAAATCTGTTAGTCATTCAATCTAAAATGAGATTTCATACATGCACCATAATAACCGACAAATGAAGCCCAAAGTCTGGCATAGCAGTTTTCCAAACCGTAAGCTGCAAGACGCTTGTTTATTGACTAACAGTCTGACGAGTGCCAAAGATGAAATCATAAAACTCGAAAAGAAAATATTTTTTCTTTTTGAATCTTTCTCGAATTGCAAACAAGTATTCAAGCCAACTATGTGTGCTAACCTTTTGACATTACAAATAAAGCCTGCTTACCCGTAAAATGACAATAGGTACTTTTAACATCTCAATCAGCATCGTGCATAATGTGCTTCAAAAGAAACAATGTTAAAGTCAGTTGGAGACAACCCGTACCTCAATGGTCTTCGAGGACGGCCATCAGAGATCGCTCTAGCTGCAAAGGAGGAGGTACACAGCTCAGGTTAGGCACTTATGACATGCATACTTTGTCGATAGAAAAAGCCATATGTAGGGAGCCTACTTATCCAACTGCCCATTGTTTCCAAGAGCCCTTCATTTCTAAGTTATGGCTTGAAGAAAGAGGAGATAGATTAGCTCTTGGCATACAAACAAAGCTAGAGGGAGCTCGTTGGCTTGTTGGAGCTTAAATCATTGAGAGAGGCTATTGTGGAGAGCAGTGTCGGACATGTAAACACTACCAAATGGAGAGGAAGATTATGTGTGCGCTGCCCTTTGGGCCATGTTGAGAAAATTCATAGTGGCTTTTCCTATTATCATTGTGGTGTTAAACCTGCATCCATTGATATGTGTCGTGCAAAAATATATTACGTGATTCCACATGATATTAGATACACAAGACTGGTATTCACCTAGGAAAACATAGTCATGATGTTGTTGAAGGAGAATCTTTGCAGACACATAATATTGTACGAAATCTCATAAAAAACAAATTGGCAAATTACGAGGTGTGGGACAAAAAAAGTAGAGAAGGAGGTCACCAAAGAATTGATAATGAATGGCTGCAAATGACTCTGGGTTAGAAACATTGAGCATAGAGCAATTTTCAGCTATATTGGACCAGTTGCAACCCTTGACTAATCAAAGAAGGTCTTGCATAGTTACTGGTTGATTTCTATTTTTTCTATGTAGTCTTTGTTGTTGTGCTTCTGTACTGCTCACAAATAGTTCTTTGGACCAATTTTTATAGACGATATTAGAACTGACAATCAACCCTGTGTGGATTCAGTTGATTCTATTCTAAAACTAAAGGAGAAGTGTCAGTACGATTACTTTCAAGGATCTCTATTTCCTGGACAAGTTTCGGATATGAAAAATGAAAGCTGTTATATTTTCAGGATGTCCACTATTGGGCCGACTTCAAGTGCTAGTATAGTTAAACAAATGCAGAGAGGTGGTGAATTGGAACAGTCTTGGGTGTGCTTTGACCATGTCAAAAGAATACGTGGATGGACTACAATGGCCGCCCCATGTTTATGACACGAGGTGCACATAAAGCCAATTGAGCATTACTATTAAAAACTTTATATTTTAAGGTTCTTACCAAAAAAGCTAATGAATGCATTTGTTAGAACCTCAAAGAAAATACCACAAACCTGTAGGCAAATTGTTGCTTTTTGCAAATTCAAATGTTAAAACAAGCTAATGTCAAATTTGTCGATATAAAAGACAAACTTATCAAGAACATAGATATATTTCAAATTAAGTGTGATGTATAAACGATTATCAATTCTCCTGCAATTAAATCGAAGCACACTAAATTGAAAACATTGTGGTGGGAGTCTCTGGTCAGATGCTTTGTAATTATGACTACAGAAAAACTGTCATCTTAAACTGGCATATAGCAGGCCGATCATCAAAAGACTATGGTAGTTCTATAACTTTGAACTCCAAAAAGCTTATAACATTTGCACAAGTATTCTTTCATTACGGTTGTTTAATGATGTAAAGGAAGTGGCCATTAAGAAATGATTGGCAAAGAATTTGAATGTAACATACGCCCCTGGGCCTGCAGATTCGCTTTGCCTACAGCACTTTACGAGTACCCCTTTGTATTCAATATACACGTCGTGAGGCGCTTCACATTTGATTGATCCACATTCTGCAGTAGCTCTACAAATTGCCTGTATGTTTCTCAAGTCCGAGTACAAAATCTTTCCGTGCAATCAACTGCTAGAGCGATGATGAATGCAAGAACAGCTAGTCCTCCTGCAGATGCAAACAGCACGCCACCTCCGTTCAAACTGAACCTTTCCGCAAGTGCTCCAGCTAAAACAAATGATAATACAGTCGCCAACAAGGCCAAGACGCAGCAAACTCCATAATCCCGAGATATTTTACGCACCATTGTTTTGCTCCTGCTAGTAATTCCGGATACGTTGTTAGGAGTGGGATTATCAGCCGCGAAGTTGTTCACTTCCGCATTTATTTCCATGTACTATTTGATAAAATCTTCGGAGTATGCCTTCCAAATTCCAGCACCCGAAACGGTTATCCTTAAAATCAATCTCAAAGGAAAAGGGAGAAGATCAACAAAGCCATTTTGTGACGGTAAAAAAATCTAAAAGGATTAATCAAACCTATTTATCTTGCAAATCAGGCAACCTAGATTTACCACCAAGTAGGCCAAGAACCACACTGCAACTTAGCGCTGAGGCTTCTGCCTTGAACGCCGCTGCTTCTGTTTTATCCAAAATCAATGCGTCACAACTTCACATGCAGAGAGAGAGAGAGAGAGAGAGAGAGAGAGAGAGAGAGAGAGAGTGGATCGATTGATTTTTGAATTTGAGCGGGAAGAATTGGCGAGAGAGAGAAGAGAGAGATCTTGGCACGACTTTTCAAATTTAGCCTAGGAGATTTGTGTGTAATGTGTTATATATAGATATAAATGTATACATAGAGAGAGATAAAGATTTTAGGCTTTGTCTTGCAAAGGCCATAAATCCTATGTGTTTATATGTTCACATTGGTCAAATGGAGTTTGCAAGAAAGTCAATGTTAAGAGGATAAAGTGTGGAGATGGTCTCAACTTTTGAGGCTTGGACCTTAATGGAGGGCTCACTTACTTAGCATGAAAGTTGGTGCATGAATGACAAAAGTAGACCATGTTTGATTCCACCACCGTGTGTACATATAGAAGAGAAAAGCAACTTTGCAATTGCATGTAAGCCATTCTAGCCATCTTTTATTGCATGTCGGTAGAAGTAGAAATATTCATACAATCTTTGCACGCAGAATAGAAGATGTACAACTCTTAACTTTTGCATGCGTTTTGTGGTTTTGAAGAAGATTCGAGGCTATGTTCCTCTTAATGCGGGGCTTTATAATGAACACCACACACACACATAAATCCTCCTTTCACTTCTCACACTTCGTTTGTGTTTTGAAAGGATAAGGTGCCATAGCAAACTAGTTTTACTTCCAGCATTGGTGCGTCTACCAAGTAATCCTTCCAAATTTTTATCTTTTGAAGGAGACATGTGGTTGTCCTATTCAATAGGCTTACAACGGTTTTTCAATGTTCTTGTTATCATGAGCAACATTAGATGTTTGACTATTCTATCTGCAGGGAAGTCTAAAAAATCATCCAAAGAATGGAAGGGAATATTTCCGCCATCTTAATTTCAATATTTTGGAAGTGTTGGTCTCTTTGATCTTCAATTTGAATTAGATTTAGTAAGTACTTTGAGTTTTAGTTCTAAAAGAGAATCTAATCTTGTTGAGATAGAAGGTTTGTCTGAGCAACTTTAAGGGAAACAAATTCAAGAAGAACAAGTTGCAAAAGAGTAACCTAAGACTAGCACTTCAAATTTAGAAACTCATGGGAAAGAAAGTCTTGCAGAAATTCTTGAAAACACTCTAGAAAATATTCTTAGAGAGAATCCTGAAGAAACTCCCAACGAAGTTCCTTAGAGTGGTTTTGAAAACTCCTTTGAAAATTTATCTTTTAGCTAAGTCACCTAACATGCTAGAAGGCAATCAAGCCATCAATGTTCTACCTACTTTTACCACAACCCATGCCACAATTTTGGGTGACAGTCCAAGAGGATCCTGAGAAGCATGCTAACGATTTCTACAGGTCCTATTTTGTTATTGATGCAGGCCACAAAATGCTACTGCTTAGTGGTACTCTATGTCGAGGTACCAATAATTTCTACTATTGTCTTGAACTATTTTCTATTAATAGTATGAAAATTTTTACTAGCAAAATTTTGAGTGAATTCTAGATACCCAAGTCATGTGACCATTTGATTTACTCTATGACTAGTAGTAGTAGAAAGATAGTGAAATTGTGAAACAATATAGTTGGCATATAAAAAAACTATAACCATTTGGAACTAGCAAACCGTTGGATGATTGGGTTGTCTCCCTTTATTTGAAAGGATTGAGATATGTAATATAAATAGTCATGCAACAATCAAATCCTCACTCTAGAAGAAGCCACTACCCATGCTCTAGATATTGAAAGTTTCAAGATTTTATTGTATATGCACATTTCATATATACTAAATAGGTATAATTAAAGTTTAATAATAAATGCCATTACTGCATTTGCAACTTAAGCATTACCAATGTTGATGTTCCATGGCAAGTACTCTCTGTTTCTTCAAATTGCAAAGGTTTTGTTCTTTTACTTTAGTAGTTTTGTTTTTTTTGTTTTGACAAGAGACTTCATTCAGAGACATGCTAAATAAAAGTATTCACACATAAAGCAAGGGCTCCAAAGTCCCAAATACACATAACTTGACACTAGTTATCTACACTAGCTAAGTAGATGGCACATGTGACAGATTTTGTAGTCCATAAAACAAAAAATTATTAGCTCGTAAAATTTTTAGCTTTATAAAACAATACACGAAAGTGCTAGAGTTGTGATGACGATCGCTCGCGCGAAACAAACACGAAACACAATAATTTGGATGGATTTCAGATATGATTGCTAGTCCCCTCTGCTTGCTGATCACGATCCTGCCTTTGATTTGACTCCCTCTTAGGCTTGAATTATTTCTTGGATTTTTCTTTGTTGTCGTAGAGGACTTGGTCAGAACCATCCTTGTGATCAAGGTGTTCTCTGGCCTCGACTTCCTCTCGAATCTCGACAATTGTCTTTTTGAGGGTCATTGTAGGATCTTTCGCGAGCAGGGTTCTGGTTGTCTGGAAAGATTTGGGTAAGGCTCTCAACAGGTAAGTGAGCTGCTTCTCAGCTGACACTGCATTCTCTGTTCTAGAGTTATGTAGTGATAGGAATAAATCCTTCATCTTCCTTACAAAAGAAGTGAGGTCTTTCCCATCCCACTGTAGATTTGTCAGCTGATCTTTCAGCATCATTATTTGACTTCTTGATTTCGTTTGAAATCTCGTGAGCAATGTATCCCACATCTCCTTAGCTTTGGAGAGTGTAGCCAGGTCAAGTGTGAGACTATCTTCGATCGCTCGCGTGAAACAAACGCGAAACACAACAATTCGGATGGATTTTAGATATGATTGCTGGTCACTGCCAGCTGTATCATTCCTACAGTCCTCCAGAATGTAGACAGGCACTGTTGATCTAAGTTTGAGATTAACACAACATTCAACAAAATTCAAACCAAGGTGCAAAATTAGATGAACAAGTGAATCAGACACACGAATAACAGCAGACTAATTCGCATTCAAGATCAGACGTGATAAGAGTGATATGTGCGCAACGGCTACAAAATCATCTATTAATTCTTCTAATTCTTCAAGCACTACATGCAAATCCATGCAGTGCGTTGGGGTGAGAGAAATATTGTTCTCTTACGAATAATGTGTCGCTTGCTAGCGGCCTTGTGGATCTACAGATCCTATGCAGAAAATTGTTTCGCACACAAACAGACTCGTATTCAGTATTTGCGTCTTCTTGCTTACTAGCATTAGACTTCTTCATACATTGTATATCAAGTTAGAAATCAGCTTGTGATCTGATTCATTAGTATAAGCTCTAAATGTGATGATGTAATTAGTGTACAGTTTATTTGGTTTACTGTATATGGTTGTAATTAGGACATGACCCGTTAGGATATATTGATCGGGCACTGATCCCGTAGCCGGCTACTTGGGTTAGCCGAGTAGCCACACGTAGGAAGAAATTAGCCTGTACAGTGATTTTGAGCTCATTATGCTATACTCAGGGGCATGTCCTAGGTTTGTCAGTATATGTGGCCATATTGGGCCTAACTCTAGTTTGGCAGGTGGTAGGCCAGTTTAGTGACACCTGTTGAGCCCATGCAGTGTGGGGCTTTGCTATATGTATAGTGTTTTTTCATAATAGACAAAACTTTTGCTGTGCCTATGGTAATTGTGTGATGTGATCTGCATATTGCACTAGATTCTATCAGAATTTCAGCTTGGTATCAGAGCGACAAGGTGTTGCAGGTATGCACGATCCAGTGGAGCTATGTGATAGCATCTTTCACCAGGAGAAATAGCACTCAGAACGTCTCAGGAGAGAGGACTCCATACAAGGTATCGGTAGTCCGGATGGCTGGAGACAGCAAAGTTCCTTTGATCGGATCTTTGGGGAAGATCAAAACGATCGTCGTAGGTGGATTCCGGGGAGTATTCATGGAGAAACTTGTAGTTTCGGTGGTTTCGGGAAAATCATCAATGGTGGCTTCATGATTCACTGTGTGGACAGCAGTTTGGCACAACGGAACTTGCAAAAAATCTCAAAGAGCAGTGACAGAGAGCCATAGCAATTTACAGGGTCAGATTGGGTGAAAAACTGAGAAAATTTTGAAAATTTCCAGTTTCGTGGGGTGTTGACGGATTTATGGGAAAATTAGCTTGTTTGCAGTCAATATTGCACCAATCAGAGAGCCATAAATTGCATAAAATTCCTTGAGGTAGGGCGACCTCATCCAGGCAGGGAGCTGCAAGAGGAATCTTAGGGAAAGACTGAGTAAAGTTCATAATATCCTTCTCTTCAAAGCTGCTAGGCTTTGCAGGCGGAAAAACCGAAAGGCTTTCTCTATAGTAGCCTGTCAGGATCTGTAAAAAGCTGGAGGCAGGCATTTTAGTAATGCAAGGCAACTCCCAAGTGGCCACAGATAGCCACGAGTGACAGGAGGAGAAATTGTCTCTCTTGTTATGGAGAGTTTTGTGAGCCAGGGTTTTTGGAGGCAAAACCACTAATGTCTCTCTGGACAAAACGTTTTTGAGAGCTGTATATCCATGCAACAGGGTGCCACAGTAGGTTGACTGGGCTTAGAAAAGGTCGTGGGCGGTCGTGCGCCAGAGAAAGCACTGGATCAAATTTTGGAGGGTGCAGAAACCCCATTGAAGCCATAGTTGGGAAGCTTGAAAGAAAAGGAGAGGAGGAGGAGCCAGGAAGGATTGCATGCGGTGAAAGGTGATAGGTCCCTAGCATTTTGGAGTGAATCGTGCCTGCAAGTGCGAGGATGAGCGCATGGAAGCAATGAAGACCGTTCAATCAGGATCATCCGAGATCTATGGTGGTGATTGCAAGTCACAGGGGCCGTAGGATCAAAATGAATTTGGACCCGAAGGGCTAGAAAGCCTTTTCTTCAATAAAAATCTTCGAAACGAAGTTTTAGTTCATTTTGCAAGGGCATTCTTTGGAAGGGCCTAACTAAGACTAGAGGGCACTTTTTTTGGCCATCCTTGGGCCAAAATGACCCTTGAAACTGGTGCTCAGAGCCAGTGGACAGAGCGACGTCACAGATCAGGGAGAAAGGTATTTCAGGGTGTTTTTATTACCATTTTATCAAGCGGAGTGCGGGTGACCTAGTGATGGGCTACATGTGCCATTTGGGTATCATAGGGCCAAATTTGGGACAATTTTTGGCTGGTGAAACCTGCTACAAGGTGGTGCAATGAGGCATTATTGCTTTGAAATCATTATTACTTACTCTTGACAAGGTAACAGGGTGTTTGGAACTGGTAAATGTGGTATGGGAGCGAATGGTAGTGAAATTGTGTGGAGAAAGCTAGTATTGTCGATAGAAGTGTAGTTTGGCGGCATGACTACTCATCATTGGCGACAATTTTGAGAGGGCAAGCAATCATTGGTGAGAGGTAAGCAAGCAATCATTGGTGACAATTTTGAGAGGGCAAGCAATCACAGGTGAGAGGTAGGCATGGTATGCCGGTTATAGATGAAAAATTCTTGTGATCAGGTTCAACTTTTGGTGTTCAAACCAACCAACATCAAGTGACGTTTTGGGAGAACGCTCTCACAGGTATGATCGGCAGTGGCATTGTTGAGTCAGGTGATAGCTACATTGACACACACATCTGTAGCTTGAAAATTTCTCGTTCGGAGGGAAATATGGGCTAGCTTGGAGGTACACACATATTGGTGGTCACAGGTGATGGAAGTGCGAGGTGGTGCCAGTTGGAAGCCATTGGGCAAGATAGCGAACTTCATTGGATGAGCTGTGTGTGGGACACACAGAGGATAAAGAACGGGTCAATAATCACACTTTGGATGCTCTTGGCGAGTGGTGAGTGTGATTATTTTGCAGTTTTGCAATCAGTAAGTCAATTTTAGTCAAGCCATTGTAGCTGTGGAGTAGTGTATCAGGTTTGTCATCATGGAGATACACTTCAACTACCTATTCTGGGTAAGTCAAGTCAATTTTCCATATCAGTATTGCATCAGGGATGTAAATTTCAGTGATGACGGGAGGGTGCAGATCATTTGGTTTGGGCCATGGAAGATCTCACAAGTTCACTTGGAGGGATACTGGCATACACAGTCATGTGAGGGACTTGATGGTGGCTTTGGAGTTTACATCTCAGTGTATTCTCAGGGAGTGGTTTGGAACCATTCACAGGAGCAGCTTAGAGCTAGCTTGGGGGAATACAGGTGGGCACTACAGGGTAAATGCTCAGATCTTTGTGATCAGGGATGGCATTGGGATACCTGGTAGGGATAGCACTGCAGGATGACATGGGATGATCATCAGGGGGCAACTATTTCATATTGGACTTGAGTCATTGGCATGGACAGGACTTACAAGTGGGATTCATGATGGAATCAGAAAGCTGCAAATGCAAATGGACAAAGCGTGAAGCTTTGGGAGCCAGCTCTAGGTTGGAGAGCTGATGGAGATTGCATGGGGTGTGATCGGAGGGCAAACACTGTGGTGAGTGTTTTGCTAGCAATCTACTACAAGGAATACTGATGGCTCATTTGGGAGTACAGGTTGGCATTACAGCATGGGGTCAGTTTTGGACATTGGCATCGATGGGGAGACATCTACCATCACAGACGTGGATAAGCTACCTATAGCTTTCATGCATTTGGCTGTATTTGCAGGTGTCTAGGCTTGGCACAGGTGTTGGAATTTCCATGGTGCAGATTCTCAGGTGGTGAGATCAGGGATAAGCCTAGTGGGAGTCACTCAGAACCATATACCTCAGTACGATCAGGGAGACAATGGTCTCGGGATCCCATGAGCAACGACTCAAGGACAAGCTTGCGTTGGCATGGTGTCGGGTGGCACATAGCCAGGGAGAGCGGGCAGATGCTAAGAGCCAGGTGGAGCAGGTGATGCTTTGGAGTTCGGCTTGTCTAGCAGGATGGTGACCAGGATCGGAGACATCGGGTGAGCATAGTATGTGGATGACGAGTCCATTGGGGTGGCACTCAGGGAGATGCTACAATTGCTCATGTATGATATGTCATTTGATGTATGGACGATGTTCTTCAGCTGGTGCATCATGTGGTGACCTAGGGACGGTTCAAGCCTACTCATTAGAGGAGGTTTGAGCTCCAAAAAGACCCTTTTAGAATTCGTGCAAGATGTAGTTTATATTATTAAAATATTATAACACTAATACTTTTGACTTGCCATAACTTTTTAATCGTAGCTTAGAAGTATGTCATGTAACATATCATTAAAAAGCCCTCATTGAGCGCCTTCCAATGCACCAAACTCCGCTAAATTCGGACTTACCACTAACTATTTTTAGTGTGGAATCCAAATGTGGACTCAAAAAGTTACGTTACGTAGATTTCAAACCTGAGGCATGGAGTGCATTACGGGGTGATGTGGATCTAGCATGCCCATGGTTGTGAGCCAGCAAGGATGGAGATGGTTGCTCAAGGAGTGACAGTTGATACTTTGGCGAGTGATCAGGTGAGTTGCATAGTTATATGCACGATGATCTCCAGGTTGGCGTCACATGTTGTTGTTACCCATCATTATTTGGTAAGCAAGATGCAACTTTTGGTTAGATCCAGTTGGAGTCTAGTTGCACTACAGGTGGACATTTTCTTGGGGAGCTATCAGCGGGTAATGGATACTTGGTGATCAGATGGTACAGGGTACACAGTTCTGGAGCTATCCTACCTGATATGCTATGGATCGTGGGTGAGTTATTCATCACGATAGTGGATCTAGTTTGCATTTGCTTTGGCTTGGATGCTATGATGGATACAATGTTGGTGAGATAGGCTCCTTGGTGGGAGGCTTATGTACTAGTCAAATAAGAGTTGGCAACGTCAAGCATGGAAAGTTGAACCTACATGGGATGTAGGACAGACAGATCATCATCAGTATCTCTGGGAGGTAGGCGAGCTACTCAGGTATAGCCTATGATTTTGTGTACATTCATTCATTGAGTCCTTGGTAGACTCTTGTGCTTAGTGCATGGGGAATGGATGGGGATCAGCTTTCAGGACTTATTGGACAATTGGATATGCTTGGACGTGAGAGCATCTTGGTACAGGTGCAGGCCATGGTTGATGACTTGATTTGGTGACTATTGGTGTAGCAGCGGATCTATAGGTGGCACAGGTGTTGGTACGACAGGATACCACTTATGGGCAGGCCTTGGTCATGTATTTGACGCTTTATCATTCGTGTTGGTTTGCATGAGTGTGTGTGGGCTTGCATGTTGCCTTGTCACGAAAGTCTAGATCTGAGTCGGAGTTTTATGTGGTTGTGCATTCGCTATAGTGAATCAAAGTAGTCATTTATGCTCATTGACTTGTCATTGTCTACTAGCTGTCTATCTAGTGAGGGTATAATCTTATGGTGGCAGTAAGATTTCCTCAGGTTGAGCCTCAGTCGCTCATTCATGTCAGCTTTACAGGTTCGTACTTGTAAGTGTCTGATAGGATGTCAGCCTAGCTAGATGGAGGATGTAAGTCTGATGGTGGCAGTGAGATTTCCTCAGTTTGAGCCATGTCACTCATGTGGTCCACTTGTGTTCAAGTCGAATTGGGGACGAGTCAGTAGGTCGAGAGTATGGTAGACTCTCTGTATAAGCATTGTGTTTGCATGATACTTTGTGAGTCAAGTACAGAGTAGCAAGATATGCATAACATCTTTTGGACACTCCAGACATTGCTACAAATTATTGTTTTTCACTCTTATCACATTTGAGCTCAAGGGAGAGAGTTAGAAATCAGCTTGTGATATGATTCATTAGTATAAGCTCTAAATGTGATGATGTAATTAGTGTACAGTTTATTTGGTTTACTATAGATGGTTGTGATCGGGACGTGACCCGTTAGGATATATTGATCGGGCATTGATCTCGTAGCCGGCTACTTGGGTTAGCCGAGTAGCCACACTTAGGAAGAAATTAGCCTGTACAGTGATTTTGAGTTCATTATGCTATACTTAGGGGCATATCCTGGGTTTGTCAGTATATGTGGCCATATTGGGCCTAACTCTAGTTTGGCAGGTGGTAGGCCAGTTTAGTGACACCTGTTGAGCCCATGTAGTTTGGGGCTTTGCTATATGTACAATGTTTCTTCATAATAGACAAAACTTTTGTTGTGCCATCTTTGAGAGCTTGTGAGGAGTGGCTATGGTGATTGTGTGATGTGATCTGCATGTTGCACTAGATTCTATAGGAATTTCAACTTATCATGCATCACCTAGAATGTATATAGTCGCGTAGTGTAACTTCTGGATTAGAGTGATTAAACATCTACAACTAATCATGAATCACAAGAGTGGCAGATTAGCCACGACCTAGAGTGTATCTGCTGATGTCATGATATCAGATCATATATCTGTACTTCTTGGTACTTGCATGATCTTGCTGGTCCTTTTTGGAGCGTGAGAGCAGAAAAGGTGTTGCGACGATTTTTGTGTCGCCTCGTGTCTTTTGACTTTCGCGTCGTCTGACTTTCTCCTGCTGTACCGTGTAAATTTCTCTTTCGCGAATCTTTCGAAATCGTGTCTTCTCGTCAGGGTGTTTGCGAACATTTTTGCTTCGTGTTATTTGACTTTCATATTTGCGAACTTTTTTGTCAGAGCGAGGGCTGAAAGCTTTCAAAGCTTTGTTAATAGAAACGTTTTGTTTCTTCAAGTTGAACATTGTGAAGTGTTTGGAGTTGCAATTGAACATATATCCAAGATGTGGATGATAGAAGCTGGAACTTAAAAAATTGCAAAGCAGTGCATTGAATCATGCAAAGAACTTCTTCCCTCTCAAAATTATGATTCCAGCTTTGTGTGTGAGTTGTTTCAGTAGATTTTCGTTTTTGAAAGCGACATGTGACACACACTACAAAATCTTGGAGTCCATAAAACTTTTCAAAAGCAATTTATATCTCATAAAATGTCCACAAAGAAGTTGGGGCAACACATTACATCTCATAAAAGTCAAAATCTATGGGCCATAAAAATAATTTTACACATAATGTAAAATGCCAAGACAATCCTTTACGATTGCAATTGGATAAGAGTTTTTTGGTGACCTTTATGCGATTAATGACCTTCCAATAATTGGCTCGGCCTTTGCCAATATTCTACAGCCATATTTTTCCTATACATTGTTAGCACTTGATGTTGAATCTTGATCTTAAATAGTAAACACATTCAATGTTTCATGTAAGTGTATGATCAAGAATGGTCTCATTTCAATGTTGTAATGCCAAGTGCACAAGGCATGTTCTAAAGGAAAATGATCATGAAAATTTGGAATCATAAATTTTTTGAGAGTCTTTTTGTCATAATTCTCAAGTGGGTAGCCAGAAAAAAGTAGACACATAGCACATGAAAATTTTGATGGAATGTGGATGTGGACAACTAATGACAAGCTGTCACATAGCACATGCATGCACATGACACTCCGTCGAAAAAAATTGAAACAAAATTTTAAACAAATTTTGCAGAAAATGGGAAGACCATTAACAAAAAAAAATCGACAAATAAAAACTAGAAAAACAAATTCAAAATAATAAAATCTTCACATGTGAGATTCTGTAGGGAAGGTCTGCCTGGCCTTGGGCCTTCCACCCGGTGGTGGGGCGCTCAATCCATCTCCCAGGGTGAAGCCTCTTGGACGGGTGAAGCCTCTTGGACGGTTCCCCTTGGTCATTTCTGTAGAGCTCAAGGGAGTTGGCTCAATTGGTTAGCTTGACATCCAAAGTTTCTTTGGTCTCAAGTTCGAGCCTTCCCTTGGAAACCAAAAAGCATTTCTGTAGAGCAATAATTCCATGGTCCTGGTCGATGCCAAGAACTTTCTCCCTTTGATGTTATGTTTTGTGGGTCGTGCAAGCTGCTGGATGCTTTCCAAAGAATGCAGATATATTTTCAAGATATCTTAAACAAGTCGCCGAGACTTTCTAAAGGCAACTCTGATAAGTTGCTGTAGGCATATGCATGTACGGCGAATTCAACTATCCAATGCCCAGTTCAACCCTTGATCTCTTCCCGTTTATGCATGAGATCATATGCAAAAGTCGTTCTAACTTTGTAGGCAGAACTATATGCACAAGCTGCAAGTAATGCACCATGCATAGTCTTACTTGTAACTCCTCTGACTAGCGCCATGACTATTATATTCCAGAATGGTCTCTTTTATCAGGATGATATGTGCCCGAGACTGTGTGTAATGTAAAATAGAATCCATTCCATGAGGCAACCGATTTCAACTCCCATTCCTTGATCTACTTGCTACTTTTTTCTGGCAAAAAGAAAAGGCAGAGCAAAAAAGCACCGAAGCAAATTGTTAATAAGAGTGCTTCTACTACATCAGGATGGATCGTTAAACTACGACGCCTTTGCCCAGATGAGCTACAAGATCGCGTCTCAGGCAACCGAACAGGATGCAAACAATTGACATCTTGCAAATCAGATGCAAATTGGTCCGTTTCAATCTCTGAACTCTCTCGCCTCAAATTTGGATCTGGACACAGCTCCGTAATTGGAAATATAGACCCTCTTACACTCTTTGTATGAATCAACTCGTAGGAGTTACTAGCCCTTTTGGCTCCAGAACACGAAGGAGCTGTGCTCACACTCATACATTTGGCTTGTTGAACCTTTTTAGCGTCTTTTGATCGGAGTCTCTGCTGCCCAAAAAAAAGAAGCGCAACAGTTCCTGACATCGCCAAAAGAGTCAGTATACCGATGCCATACGTGGGTAGTTTAATCACTATCATGGCTGGATTGAGAAGGCTTTAACATGCAGTGTAGTTTTTAATCTCTATCAAAAGGATAATAACCATGCCGGCAGAAACGGGATGAAATGGAGTCTGCACAAAGAGCTCGCTACTTGATAACTGACTACCTCCCAAAATCACAATTGACAGATGCGGAATCCCCTGGAGGCTGGTCTGGTCTTCCTCTAGAAACTGAGAAACTGGAAGATGGACATCGGCAAAGATCAGTTCCTCTAGAAACTGTGAACATGTACATCATTCAAGATCAGACATGGAGGTACATCATTCAAGATCAGACATGGAGGAAGGATCAGGCAGAGAGTTGTGTGTATATCTATAGATATAGCGAGAGAGGGCCCAGAGGGGTGCGACGTCTGTAGGATGCTCCAACGGTCAACCGTCACATTCACATTTACTCTCTCTCTCGAAACCGAACGACCGGCGGTCAAAATGACGAGTGAAGTTTATGGGCCAAGGCGGTCAACGAGTCACCTACGCATATTAATATGGTACGTGTCTTTGGGAAGGAGGGATGGCCTTTCTCTGGTATCATTTGTGACTTTGCCTTGCAAAAAGCCTTTTTTATGCGTTTAAGTTGGTCAATGGAGTGTACGCAAAAGTCAACATTCAAATCAATGTTTTAAATAATAATATGGTGTGCACACTATAACAAAAGCTCAGTCACATTGCTTCGACATTCAAATCAATGTTTTAAATAAAAAGAGATGTGCACACTACAACAAAAGCTTTGTCGCATTGCTTATAACGCATTATAGAAGGTGCTCGGCAGAGGACATTTTGCTCGATAAAGATTTTTAAAACTTTTAGGTTAGAAAGTTGAACTGGGCATAATGTCCTCTGCCCAACACCATCTATTATAATGGGTACCTTTGCTTTTCTCCACATGAATTTTATGAGACATAATCAGCACTTGGACTAGGCCGTCTTCTTTTTTATTCATGTGACAATTACAAAACTAAATAGGCATTGTGAAATGAAATAGGATTACGTATTTTTTA
>CM055101.1:23589416-23664416 GCA_029204225.1 Diphasiastrum complanatum
GTCTCACACAAGGATTTACTTTCACATATCACATTGGCAGTATATGGACCATTTGCCTCTCTGACATTATAATTCATGAGTTTGTTTTTTTTATGATCGTCTTTCAAATGAATGCATTGTTTCTACAAGTTTGGTGAGCTATATATATTATGTTTCACTTTGGTTTTGTTATCTTCTTCCAATTGAATTCGTTATTTTTGCAAGTGCTAGTTTCTTCTTGGAGATTTCAGACATCTGAAACGTTTTGATTTTCTTGTTACATTATCAAGTTAAAAAACAAGGCAGTCAGACTAAGCCTTCATACTACCAAACTGATGCCAGGTTCAGTTGAAAAAAACAAGAGATTAAGGTTCTTGCTAATGGAAGGGCGTCCACATCCTAATTGCCA
Organism: Diphasiastrum complanatum; assembly: GCA_029204225.1. NCBI lineage: Eukaryota > Viridiplantae > Streptophyta > Lycopodiopsida > Lycopodiales > Lycopodiaceae > Diphasiastrum > Diphasiastrum complanatum. Next base: position 23,589,805 of record CM055101.1, read on the forward strand.
CCTTCAATCATAAAATCATCTGAAAGAGTGATGTGATATTTCACTTTTATGTGTTTAATGTAAATACCCATTTACAGCCTCAGGGATCAAACTTCTCCCTCTCTCTCTTCACGCAATCTTCTCCTTCCCACGACTATGGCGGCTATGGCTGATCCTGGACAACCAGCTCCTGCGCCCTACCTGCTCCACGGCACTGTACCGATCGACCGTGTGGCTACCAATAGTTGCTAGCTATCAGTTCGCACGTGTGAGGCGACTTGTTGCAGAAATTTACAGCTCCAAAAAAACACTATGTGTGGAGAAAGATCCACCTTTTTCAAGCCAAAAACCTAGCTGATATGATTTCTCAGCTTTCTTGGCAATTTGTGCACCTTGCTCTGAGGTTCTTCTTGCAGATGCTAGCTCCTTTGAGGTCGCCCTACACAAGTGAGATACTGCTTCAAACCGCTCACCAATCGGTGAATAAACGAGCGCACACCAGTTACAAATACCAAGCAGCCACGTTGATCCGGGCCGAGTGCACACCATCAGACAATGTACCTATTGCAGCCGCTCCTGTGTTCAATGCTCCATGGTTAAGTACTTGGCATAGAGTGGACAATAGATCACTTATTGAAGGTGATGAAACAATACTTACGTATCATCCAAGACTTTAGCTGCCACCATGATGTTTGTAATGAGAAGGCGATGCACATTAAAATGAGTAATCAGCATGTCGAGCTGCTTCTCAAGGAAATGGTCAATGTAAGCGTAAGCGACCACAAAGCACGAAGGATTGCAGTCTGCGTACCTAAAGATCCTTTCCAAGTAGCTTTTGATGTTGATCGTTGGAGCTCGAAGGCCATGGAAGAGAGTTAACTTTGGTGGGCTGATACAGACACTCGTAACCATCATTTGCATTTGATTTCTCACAATCACTTGATCTAAAAGAGAAGAGATACAAACACTAAGCAGCCATAATGATAGCCACGTTGGCTGCTTCAATTTTTCTTATGGATAAAGCAAAATGGTAAAACGCTCCCTCAGCGCACGCGCTTGCTAGAGAGAAAGAGAAGCAAAGGTTTTCACCAACGCTGAGCATAGGTGAATCTTTTTGCTTTGCAAAGAATCTTTTTGATTAAAAAAAAAGATTCTTTTATGCCCCTAGCAAAAAAAAAGTGTTTTCAAACCTTTGTTTTAAGAGTTGCTGTTGATCAATAGGCCCCTCAAGGGACACAATTACAAAATGTAAATAGAATTATTGTCCTTTAAACCTTGGAGGTTTCATTCTTGGAAGGATGATCTAAAGATTAGGCCTCAAAATGGGCCTTCATTTCTATTGTCGACACTGCCTATGTTGCTCAGCATAGGAGCTCACTAGACTTATGCTTAGACTTGTGCTCAACATAAGTGCTCACTAGACCTATGCTCAAGATAACTTCTCTCCTGACCTATGCTCAGCATAAGTCCTCCCTCGACCTATGTTGAGCATAAGTGCTCACTGGACCTATGCTCATCAGCATAGGTCCTCCTCTCTTGACCTATGCTTAGCATAAGTCCCCCTCAACCTATGCTAAGCATAAGTGCCCATTGGACCTATGCTTAGCATAGGTCCTCCTCTTGACCTATGATGAGCATAGGTCCTCCTCTCTCGACCTATGCTCAGCATTAAGTCCTGCCTCGACCTATGCTGAGCATAAGTGCCCACTGGACCTATGCTCAGCATAGGTCCTCCTCGCATAGGTCCTTGCCTATGTTTACATTTTTTATTTTTTTATTTATGATTTTTTTTATTGTTGATTTTTTTGATTTTCTAATATTTTATTAATTTTAAAATTTTAGAATTTTATTAAATGTTAAAATATAAACATTATATTGCGTGTAAGCTTTTAAAATTATATCAAAATCTTTCAAATTGCACTTTGAAAATAAAATAAAAAATTAAAGCTTTTTTAAATTCACCTAATTTAACAATTATTAGTCATAATAACAAATTAAACACAATTAGTATTTGTATTTTTTTGGCGATTTGAATGTAAATTTTTTAAAATATTTTGTGTCGCTCAGTCCAAATTTAAAATATTTGCAAAATGCAGCATCTTACACATACATAATTCATTAACTTTTAAATTTAAGATTCAAAATTTACATGAATTACTAAAAAATTGTAAGGGCTTAAAAAAATTGGGTCCTTCGCAATTTCCCATTTCAAAAAATTTCATGTTAGACTAGAACGTTGTGTTATACCACAAAGACATTGCCACATATTTTCCAAAATAAAAAAGAAAATGTGAATATTGTGTAAGATTAGATCTAAAGTAATTAGGTAAATTTACATCCTAGTTGTTTTCAACCCATGACATAATAGTTAGCATTTTCTTGTCTTATATCAAGGATTTCAAAGTGTGTGCCATGAGTAGAGATATAACAATTGAAGACATATATGGAATGATGTTATGAATGCCAATATGTTCCCACAATTTTGAAAAAATTGTAGTCCACCAATTTGCGCTTGACATGGAGATGGTGTACACACCACTGGCCAGTATGTGCACGACATCTGTCTCGCTACATCAGCATGTTTCAACACATGCTGCGCGACACGTGCTAAATTTTTTGTCAGCATACCGCCGGCCAGTATGTGCACGACATCTGTCTCGCCACATCAACATGTTTCAACACATGCTACACGACACGTGTTTAAATTTTTTTTCAGCCGTAGTGACACATGTCCGGCAGAGAGTATGGCCCACATCTGGCCATGCATTGTCACGTTGCAACATGTGTCAATTGGGCCATACTCTCTCTCTCTCTCTCTCTCTCTCTCTCTCTCTCTCTCTCTCTCTCTCTCTCTCTCTCTCTCTCTCCTGGGCTATTGTCTCTCTCCCTCGCTCACTCTCTGTCCCTCGCTCCCGGGCTGCTGGCTCTCTCTCTCTCTCTCTGGGCTGGTGCTGGTACTGCGCTCTGCCTGCCTTCTCTGGTGCTCGCTGCCTCTTCTCCCGTTGTCTGTGTTTGTTCTCTCTCTCCCTCATTCATTCTGTGTTTGTTCTGTGAACTGTGCATGAATTTTCCTTGCAAAATTAGCTTCCTTACGATCTGCTATATGCTTCAATTCAGCATGTTTGTGCGATGAGCTGTATTTAATTATTGTTGTTAGACTTGATGATGTTGGTGTGTCATGCAGGTTGAAGAGCCTAACGATGCATGCCATAAAAAGAGAAAAATAGAGTGACAATTTTTGTGCTTTTCAGGCTGAGCATGATAAGGCATGCAAGAAAAAGAGAGAGATGAATCTTCTGCTATTTATGACTTGCATTAATGCTCGTAAAATTTTTTAACTAACCTTACTGAAAACCCACAGAAGTATTATGAAATCGATAAAAGTCAAATTTTTTGAATATAACCTACTAATTTTGAGCCATTGAAAAATCTATAAATCTAAAATGAAGCGATAAAAAATGAATTTCAACAATTGGCCAATTTATATTTGTCGATTTTTCATGAGCATTGACTTGCATATAGAGGTGCATCTAATTATTGCTTATTCTGCCATTTTTTGGGCATAAAAGGAGAATGTGTCATGGCTTTAGTTTGCAATTTCAAAACAAACTTCAAGTGGCATGTACATGGCATAATTTGAAGTAATAAATATTGTAAAAAATACATAATCCTATTTCATTTCACAATGCCTATTTAGTTTTGTAATTGTCACATGAATAGAAAAGAAGACGGCCTAGTCCAAGTGCTGATTATGTCTCATAAAATTCATGTGGAGAAAAGCAAAGGTACCCATTATAATAGATGGTGTTGGGTAGAGGACATTATGCGTAGTTCAACTTTCTAACCTAAAAGTTTTAAAAATCTTTATCGAGCAAAATGTCCTCTGCCGAGCACCTTCTATAATGCGTTATAAGCAATGCGACAAAGCTTTTGTTGTAGTGTGCACATCTCTTTTTATTTAAAACATTGATTTGAATGTCGAAGCAATGTGACAGAGCTTTTGTTATAGTGTGCACAGCATATTATTATTTAAAACATTGATTTGAATGTTGACTTTTGCGTACACTCCATTGACCAACTTAAACGCATAAAAAAGCCTTTTTGCAAGGCAAAGTCACAAATGATACCAGAGAAAGGCCATCCCTCCTTCCCAAAGACACGTACCATATTAATATGCGTAGGTGACTCGTTGACCGCCTTGGCCCATAAACTTCACTCGTCATTTTGACCGCCGGTCGTTCGGTTTCGAGAGAGAGAGTAAATGTGAATGTGACGGTTGACCGTTGGAGCATCCTACAGACGTCGGACCCCTCTGGGCCCTCTCTCGCTATATCTATAGATATACACACAACTCTCTGCCTGATCCTTCCTCCATGTCTGATCTTGAATGATGTACCTCCATGTCTGATCTTGAATGATGTACATGTTCACAGTTTCTAGAGGAACTGATCTTTGCCGATGTCCATCTTCCAGTTTCTCAGTTTCTAGAGGAAGACCAGACCGGCCTCCAGGGGATTCCGCATCTGTCAATTGTGATTTTGGGAGGTAGTCAGTTATCAAGTAGCGAGCTCTTTGTGCAGACTCCATTTCATCCCGTTTCTGCCGGCATGGTTATTATCCTTTTGATAGAGATTAAAAACTACACTGCATGTTAAAGCCTTCTCAATCCAGCCATGATAGTGATTAAACTACCCACGTATGGCATCGGTATACTGACTCTTTTGGCGATGTCAGGAACTGTTGCGCTTCTTTTTTTTGGGCAGCAGAGACTCCGATCAAAAGACGCTAAAAAGGTTCAACAAGCCAAATGTATGAGTGTGAGCACAGCTCCTTCGTGTTCTGGAGCCAAAAGGGCTAGTAACCCCTACGAGTTGATTCATACAAAGAGTGTAAGAGGGTCTATATTTCCAATTACGGAGCTGTGTCCAGATCCAAATTTGAGGCGAGAGAGTTCAGAGATTGAAACGGACCAATTTGCATCTGATTTGCAAGATGTCAATTGTTTGCATCCTGTTCGGTTGCCTGAGACGCGATCTTGTAGCTCATCTGGGCAAAGGCGTCGTAGTTTAACGATCCATCCTGATGTAGTAGAAGCACTCTTATTAACAATTTGCTTCGGTGCTTTTTTGCTCTGCCTTTTCTTTTTGCCAGAAAAAAGTAGCAAGTAGATCAAGAAATGGGAGTTGAAATCGGTTGCCTCATGGAATGGATTCTATTTTACATTACACACAGTCTCGGGCACATATCATCCTGATAAAAGAGACCATTCTGGAATATAATAGTCATGGCGCTAGTCAGAGGAGTTACAAGTAAGACTATGCATGGTGCATTACTTGCAGCTTGTGCATATAGTTCTGCCTACAAAGTTAGAACGACTTTTGCATATGATCTCATGCATAAACGGGAAGAGATCAAGGGTTGAACTGGGCATTGGATAGTTGAATTGGCCGTACATGCATATGCCTACAGCAACTTATCAGAGTTGCCTTTAGAAAGTCTCGGCGACTTGTTTAAGATATCTTGAAAATATATCTGCATTCTTTGGAAAGCATCCAGCAGCTTGCACGACCCACAAAACATAACATCAAAGGGAGAAAGTTCTTGGCATCGACCAGGACCATGGAATTATTGCTCTACAGAAATGACCAAGGGGCTTCACCCGTCCAAGAGGCTTCACCCTGGGAGATGGATTGAGCGCCCCACCACCGGGTGGAAGGCCCAAGGCCAGGCAGACCTTCCCTACAGAATCTCACATGTGAAGATTTTATTATTTTGAATTTGTTTTTCTAGTTTTTATTTGTTGATTTTTTTTTTTAATGGTCTTGCCATTTTCTGCAAAATTTGTTTAAAATTTTGTTTCAATTCTTTTTAGACGGAGTGTCATGTGCATGCATGTGCTATGTGACAGCTTGTCATTAGTTGTCCACATCCACATTCCATCAAAATTTTCATGTGCTATGTGTCTACTTTTTTCTGGCTACCCACTTGAGAATTATGACAAAAAGACTCTCAAAAAATTTATGATTCCAAATTTTCATGATCATTTTCCTTTAGAACATGCCTTGTGCACTTGGCATTACAACATTGAAATGAGACCATTCTTGATCATACACTTACATGAAACATTGAATGTGTTTACTATTTAAGATCAAGATTCAACATCAAGTGCTAACAATGTATAAGAAAAATATGGCTGTAGAATATTGGCAAAGGCCGAGCCAATTATTGGAAGGTCATTGATCGCATAAAGGTCACCAAAAAACTCTTATCCAATTGCAATCGTAAAGGATTGTCTTGGCATTTTAAATTATGTGTAAAATTATTTTTATGGCCCATAGATTTTGACTTTTATGAGATGTAATGTGTTGCCCCAACTTCTTTGTGGACATTTTATGAGATATAAATTGCTTTTGAAAAGTTTTATGGACTCCAAGATTTTGTAGTGTGTGTCACATGTCGCTTTCACAAACGAAAATCTACTGAAACAACTCACACACAAAGCTGGAATCATAATTTTGAGAGGGAAGAAGTTCTTTGTATGATTTAATGCACTGCTTTGCAATTTTTTAAGTTCCAGCTTCTATCAACCACATCTTGGATATATGTTCAATTGCAACTCCAAACACTTCACAATGTTCAACTTGAAGAAACAAAACGTTTCTATTAACAAAGCTTTGAAAGCTTTCAGCCCTCGCTTTGACAAAAAAGTTCGCAAATATGAAAGTCAAATAACACGAAGCGAAAATGTTCGCGAACACCCTGACGAGAAGACACGATTTCGAAAGATTCGCAAAAGAGAAATTTACACGGTACAGCAGGAGAAAGTCAGACGACGCGAAAGTCAAAAGACACGAGGCGACACAAAATCGTCGCGACACCTTTTCTGCTCTCACACTCCAAAAAGGACCAGCAAGATCATGCAAGTACCAAGAAGTACAGATATATGATCTGATATCATGACATCAGCAGATACACTCTAGGTCGTGGCTAATCTGCCACTCTTGTGATTCATGATTAGTTGTAGATGTTTAATCACTCTAATCCAGAAGTTACACGACGCGACTATATACATTCTGGGTGATGCATGATAAGTTGAAATTCCTATAGAATCTAGTGCAATATGCAGATCACATCACACAATCACCATAGCCACTCCTCACAAGCTCTCAAAGATGGCACAACAAAAGTTTTGTCTATTATGAAGAAACATTCTACATATAGCAAAGCCCCAAACTACATGGGCTCAACAGGTGTCACTAAACTGGCCTACCACCTGCCAAACTAGAGTTAGGCCCAATATGGCCACATATACTGACAAACCCAGGATATGCCCCTAAGTATAGCATAATGAACTCAAAATCACTGTACAGGCTAATTTCTTCCTAAGTGTGGCTACTCGGCTAACCCAAGTAGCCGGCTACGAGATCAATGCCCGATCAATATATCCTAACGGGTCACGTCCCGATCACAACCATCTACAGTAAACCAAATAAACTGTACACTAATTACATCATCACATTTAGAGCTTATACTAATGAATCATATCACAAGCTGATTTCTAACTCTCTCCCTTGAGTTCAAATGTGATAAGAGTGAAAAACAATAATTTGTAGCAATGTTTGGAGTGTCCAAAAGATGTTATGCATATCCTGCTACTCTGTACTTGACTCACAAAGTATTATGCAAACACAATGCTTATACAGAGAGTCTACCATACTCTCGACCTACTGACTCGTCCCCAATCCGACTTGAACACAAGTGGGTCACATGAGTGACATGGCTCAAACTGAGGAAATCTCACTGCCACCATCAGACTTACATCCTCCATCTAGCTAGGCTGACATCCTATCAGACACTTACAAGTACGAACCTGTAAAGCTGACATGAATGAGCAACTGAGGCTCAACCTGAGGAAATCTTACTACCACCATAAGATTATACCTTCACTAGATAGACAGCTAGTAGACAATGACAAGTCAATGAGCATAAATGACTACTTTGTTTCCTATAGCGAATGCACAACCACATAAAACTCCGACTCAGATCTAGACTTTCGTGACAAGACAACATGCAAGCCCACACACACTCATGCAAACCAACACGAATGATAAAGCGTCAAATACATGACCAAGGCCTGCCCATAAGTGGTATCCTGTCGTACCAACACCTGTGCCACCTATAGATCCGCTGCTACACCAATAGTCACCAAATCAAGTCATCAACCATGGCCTGCACCTGTACCAAGATGCTCTCACGTCCAGGCATATGCAATTGTCCAATAAGTCCTGAAAGTTGATCCCCATCCATTCCCCATGCACTAAGCACAAGAGTCTACCAAGGACTCAATGAATGAATGTACACAAACCATAGGCTATACCTGAGTAGCTCGCCTACCTCCCAGAGATACTGATGATGATCTGTCTGTCCTACATCCCATGTAGGTTCAACTTTCCATGCTTGACGTTGCCAACTCTTATTTGACTAGTACATAAGCCTCCCACCAAGGAGCCTATTTCACCAACACTGTATCCATCATAGCATCCAAGCCAAAGCAAATGCAAACTAGATCCACTATTGTGATGAATAACTCACCCACGATCCATAGCATATCAGGTAGGATAGCTCTAGAACTGTGTACCCTGTATCATCTGATCACCAAGTATCCATTACCCGCTGATAGCTCCCCAAGAGTCTGTCCACCTGTAGTGCAACTAGACTCCAACTGGATCTAACCAAAAGCTGCATCTTGCTTACCAAATAATGATGGATAACAACAACATGTGACGCCAACCTGGAGATCATCGTGCATATAACTATGTAACTCACCTGATCACTCGCCAAAGTATCAACTGTCACTCCTTGAGCAACCATCTCCATCCCTGCTGGCTCACAACCATGGGCATGCTAGATCCACATCACCCCGTAATGCACTCCATGCCCTCAGGTTTGAAATCTATGTAACGTAACGTTTTGAGTCCACATTTGGATTCCACACTAAGAATAGTTAGTGGTAAGTCCGAATTTAGCGGAGTTTGGTGCATTGGAAGGCGCTCAATGAGGGCTTTTTAATGATATGTTACATGACATACTTCTAAGCTACGATTAAAAAGTTATGGCAAGTCAAAAGTATTAGTGCTATAATATTTTAATAATATAAACTACATCTTGCACGAATTCTTAAAGGGTCTTTTTGGAGCTCAAACCTCCTCTAATGAGTAGGCTTGACCCGTCCCTAGGTCACCACATGATGCACCAGCTGAAGAACATTGTCCATACATCAAATGACATATCATACATGAGCAATTATAGCATTTCCCTGAGTGCCACCCCAATGGACTCGTCATCCACATACTATGCTCACCTGATGTCTCCGATCCTGGTCACCATCCTGCTAGACAAGCCGAACTCCAAAGCATCACCTACTCCACCTGGCTCCTAGCATCTGCCCGCTCTCCCTGGCTATGTGCCACCCGACACCATGCCAACGCAAACTTGTCCTTGAGTCGTTGCTCATGGGATTCCGAGACCATTGTCTCCCTGATCGTACTGAGGTATATGGCTCTGAGTGACTCCCTCTAGGCTTATCCCTGATCTCACCACCTGAGAATCTGCACCATGGAAATTCCAACACCTGTGCCAAGCCTAGACACCTGCAAATACAACCAAATGCATGAAAGCTACAGGTAGCTTATCCACGTCTGTGATGGTAGATGTCTCCCCATCGATGCCAATGTCCAAAACTGGCCCCATGCTATAATGCCAACCTGTACTCCCAAATGAGCCATCAGTTTCCTTGTAGTAGATTGCTAGCAAAACACTCACCACAATGTTTGCCCTCCGATCACACCCCATGCAATCTCCATCAGCTCTCCAACCTAGAGCTGGATTTGCGTTTGCAGCTTTCTGATTCCATCATGAATCCCACTTGTAAGTCCTGTCCATGCCAATGACTCAAGTCCAATATGAAATAGCTGCCCCCTGATGATCATCCCATGTCATCCTGCAGTGCTATCCCTACCAGGTATCCCAATGCCATCCCTGATCACAAAGATCTGAGCATTTACCTTGTAGTGCCCACCTGTATTCCCCCAAGCTAGCTCTAAGCTGCTCCTGTGAATGGTTCCAAACCACTCCCTGAGAATACACTGAGATGTAAACTCCAAAGCCACCATCAAGTCCTTCACATGACTGTGTATGCCAATATCCCTCCAAGTGAACCTGTGAGATCTTCCATGGCCCAAACCAAATGATCTGCACCCTCTTGTCATCACTGAAATCTACATCCCTGATGCAATACTGATATGGAAAATTGACGACTTACCCAGAATAGGTAGTTGAAGTGTATCTCCATGATGACAAACCTGATACACTACTCCACAGCTACAATGGCTTGACTAAAATTGACTTACTGATTGCAAAACTGCAAAATAATCACACTCACCACTTGCCAAGAGCATCCAAAGTGTGATTATTGACCTGTTCTTTATCCTCTGTGTGTCCCACACACAGCTCATCCAATGCAAGTTCGCTATCTTGCCCAATGGCTTCCAACTGGCACCACCTCGCACTTCCATCACCTGTGACCACCAATATGTGTGTACCTCCAAGCTAGCCCATATTTCCCTCCGAACGAGAAATTTCCAAGCTATAGATGTGTGTGTCAATGTAGCTATCACCTGACTCAACAATGCCACTGCCGATCATACCTGTGAGAGAGTTCTCCCAAAACGCCACTTGATGTTGGTTGGTTTGAACACCAAAAGTTGAACCTGATCACAAGAATTTTTCATCTATGACCGGCATACCATGCCTACCTCTCACCTGTGATTGCTTGCCCTCTCAAAATTGTCACCAATGATTGCTTGCCTACCTCTCACCAGTGATTGCTTGCCCTCTCAAAATTGTCGCCAATGATGAGTAGTCATGCCGCCAAACTACACTTCCATCGCCAATACTAGCTTTCTCCACACAATTTCGCTACCATTCGCTCCCATACCGCATTTACCACTTCCAAACACCCTGTTACGTTGTCAAGAGTAAGTAATAATGATTTCAAAGCAATAATGCCTCATTGCACCACCTTGTAGCAGGTTTCACCAGCCAAAAATTGTCCCAAATTTGGCCCTACGATACCCAAATGGCGCATGTAGCCCATCACTAGGTCACCCGCACTCTGCTTGATAAAATGGTGATAAAAACACCCCGAAATACCTTTCTCCCTGATCTGTGACGTCGCTCTGTCCACTGGCTCTGAGCACGGTTTCAAGGGTCATTTTGGCCCAAGGATGGCCAAAAAAAGTGCCCTCTAGACTTAGTTAGGCCCTTCCAAAGAATGCCCTTGCAAAATGAACTAAAACTTCGTTTCGAAGATTTTTATTGAAGAAAAGGCTTTCTAACCCTTCGGGTCCAAATTCATTTTGATCCTACGGCCCCTGTGACTTGCAATCACCACCATAGATCTCGGATGATCCTGATTGAACGGTCTTCATTGCTTCCATGCGCTCATCCTCACACTTGCAGGCACGATTCACTCCAAAATGCTAGGGACCTATCACCTTTCACCGCATGCGATCCTTCCTGGCTCCTCCTCCTCTCTTTTTTTTTCAAGCTTCCCAACTATGGCTTCAATGGGGTTTCTGCACCCTCCAAAATTTTGATCCAGTGCTTTCTCTGGCGCACGGCCACCCACGACCTTTTCTAAGCCCAGTCAACCTACTGTGGCGCCCTGTTGCATGGATATACAGCTCTCAAAAATGTTTTGTACAGAGAGACATTAGTGGTTTTGCCTCCAAAAACCCTGGCTCACAAAACTCTCCATAACAAGAAAGACAATTTCTCCTCCTGTCGCTCGTGGCTATCTGTGGCCACTTGGGAGTTGCCTTGCATTACTAAAACGCCTGCCTCCAGCTTTTTACAGATTTTGAAACAGGCTCCTATAGAGAAAGCCTTTCGGTTTTTCCGCTTGCAAAGCCTAGCAGTTTTGAAGAAAAGGATATTATGAACTTTACTCAGTCTTTCCCTAAGATTCCTCTTGCAGCTCCCTGCCTGGATGAGGTCGCCCTACCTCAAGGCATTTTATGCAATTTATGGCTCTCTGATTGGTGCAATATTGACTGCAAACAAGCTAATTTTCCCAGAAATCCGTCAACACCCCACGAAACTGGAAATTTTCAAAATTTTCTCAGTTTTCCACCCAATCTGACCCTGTAAATTGCTATGGCTCTCTGTCACTGCTCTTTGAAATTTTTTGCAAGTCCCGTTGTGCCAAACTGCTGTCCACACAGTGAATCATGAAGCCACCATTGATGATTTTCCCGAAACCACCGAAACTGCAAGTTTCTCCATGAATACTCCCCGGAATCCACCTACGACGATCGTTTTGATCTTCCCCAAAGATCCGATCAAAGGAACTTTGCTGTCTCCAGCCATCCGGACTACCGATACCTTGTATGGAGTCCTCTCTCCTGAGACGTTCTAAGTGCTATTTCTCCTGGTGAAAGAAGCTATCACATAGCTCCACTGGATCGTGCATACCTACAACACCTTGTCGCTCTGATACCAAGCTGAAATTCTGATAGAATCTAGTGCAATATGCAGATCACATCACACAATTACCATAGGCACAGCAAAAGTTTTGTCTATTATGAAGAAACACTATACATATAGCAAAGCCCCACACTGCATGGGCTCAACAGGTGTCACTAAACTGGCCTACCACCTGCCAAACTAGAGTTAGGCCCAATATGGCCACATATACTGACAAACCCAGGACATGCCCCTGAGTATAGCATAATGAGCTCAAAATCACTGTACAGGCTAATTTCTTCCTACGTGTGGCTACTCGGCTAACCCAAGTAGCCGGCTACGGGATCAGTGCCCGATCAATATATCCTAACGGGTCATGTCCTAATTACAACCATATACAGTAAACCAAATAAACTATACACTAATTACATCATCACATTTAGAGCTTATACTAATGAATCAGATCACAAGCTGAATTCTAACTTGATATACAATGTATGAAGAAGTCTAATGCTAGTAAGCAAGAAGACGAAAATACTGAATACGAGTCCATTTGTGTGCGAAACAATTTTCTGCATAGGATCTGTAGATCCACAAGGCCGCTAGGAAGCGACACATTATTCGTAAGAGAACTGTATTTCTCTCACCCCAACGCACTGCGTGGATTTGCATGTAGTGCTTGAAGAATTAGAAGAATTAATAGATGATTTTGTAGCCATTGCGCACATATCACTCTTATCACGTCTGATCTTGAATGCGAATTAGTCTGTTGTTATTCGTGTGTCTGATTCACTTGTTCATCTAATTCCGCACCTTGGTTTGAATTTTGTTGAATGTTGTGTTAATCTCAAACTTAGATCAACAGTGCCTGTCTACATTCTGGAGGACTGTAGGAATGATACAGCTGGCAGTGACCAGCAATCATATCTAAAATCCATCTGAATTGTTGTGTTTCACGTTTGTTTCACGCGAGCGATCGAAGATAGTCTCACACTTGACCTGGCTACACTCTCCAAATCTAAGGAGATGTGGGATACATTGCTCACGAGATTTCAAACGAAATCAAGAAGTCAAATAATGATGCTGAAAGATCAGCTGACAAATCTACAGTGGGATGGGAAAGACCTCACTTCTTTTGTAAGGAAGATGAAGGATCTATTTCTATCACTACATAACTCTAGAGCAGAGAATGCAGTGTCAGCTGAGAAGCAGCTCACTTACCTGTTGAGAGCCTTACCCAAATCTTTCCAGACAACCAGAACCCTGCTCGCGAAAGATCCTACAATGACCCTCAAAAAGACAATTGTCGAGATTCGAGAGAAAGTCGAGGCCAGAGAACACCTTGATCACAAGGATGGTTCTGACCAAGTCCTCTACAACAACAAAGAAAAATCCAAGAAATAATTCAAGCCTAAGAGGGAGTCAAATCAAAGGCAGGATCGTGATCAACAAGCAGAGGGGACTAGCAATCATATATGAAATCCATCCAAATTATTGTGTTTCGTGTTTGTTTCGTGCGAGCGATCGTCATCACAACTCTAGCACTTTCGTGTATTGTTTTATAAAGCTAAAAATTTTACGAGCTAATAATTTTTTGTTTTATGGACTACAAAATCTGTCACATGTGCCATCTACTTAGCTAGTGTAGATAACTAGTGTCAAGTTATGTGTATTTGGGACTTTGGAGCCCTTGCTTTATGTGTGAATACTTTTATTTAGGCATGTCTCTGAATGAAGTCTCTTGTCAAAACAAAAAAACAAAACTACTAAAGTAAAAGAACAAAACCTTTGCAATTTGAAGAAACAGAGAGTACTTGCCATGGAACATCAACATTGGTAATGCTTAAATTGCAAATGCAGTAATGGCATTTATTATTAAACTTAAATTATACCTATTTAGTATATATGAAATGTGCATATACAATAAAATCTTGAAACTTTCAATATCTAGAGCATGGGTAGTGGCTTCTTCTAGAGTGAGGATTTGATTGTCGCATGACTATTTATATTACATATCTCAATCCTTTCAAATAAAGGGAGACAACCCAATCATCCAACGGTTTGCTAGTTCCACATAGTTATAGTTTTTTTATATGCCAACTATATTGTTTCACAATTTCACGATCTTCCTACTACTACTAGTCATAGAGTAAATCAAATGGTCACATGACTTGGGTATCTAGAATTCACTCAAAATTTTGCTAGTAAACATTTTCATACTATTAATAGAAAATAGTTCAAGACAATAGTAGAAATTATTGGTACCTCGACATAGAGTACCACTAAGCAGTAGCATTTTGTGGCCTTCATCAATAACAAAATAGGACCTGTAGAAATCGTTAGCATGCTTCTCAGGATCCTCTTGGACTGTCACCCAAAATTGTGGCATGGGTTGTGGTAAAAGTAGGTAGAACATTGATGGCTTGATTACCTTCTAGCATGTTAGGTGACTTAGCTAAAAGATAAATTTTCAAAGGAGTTTTCAAAACCACTCTAAGGAACTTCGTTGGGAGTTTCTTCAGGATTCTCTCTAAGAATATTTTCTAGAGTGTTTTCAAGAATTTCTGCAAGACTTTCTTTCCCATGAGTTTCTAAATTTGAAGTGCTAGTCTTAGGTTACTCTTTTGCAACTTGTTCTTCTTGAATTTGTTTCCCTTAAAGTTGCTCAGACAAACCTTCTATCTCAACAAGATTAGATTCTCTTTTAGAACTAAAACTCAAAGTACTTACTAAATCTAATTCAAATTGAAGATCAAAGAGACCAACACTTCCAAAATATTGAAATTAAGATGGCAGAAATATTCCCTTCCATTCTTTGGATGATTTTTTAGACTTCCCTGCACATAGAATAGTCAAACATCTAATGTTGTTCATGATAACAAGAACATTGAAAAACCGTTGTAAGCCTATTGAATAGGACAACCACATGTCTCCTTCAAAAGATAAAAATTTGGAAGGATTACTTGGTAGACGCACCAATGTTGGAAGTAAAACTAGTTTGCTATGGCACCTTATCCTTTCAAAACACAAACGAAGTGTGAGAAGTGAAAGGAGGATTTATGTGTGTGTGTGTGGTGTTCATTATAAAGCCCCGCATTAAGAGGAACATAGCCTCGAATCTTCTTCAAAACCACAAAACGCATGCAAAAGTTAAGAGTTGTACATCTTCTATTCTGCGTGCAAAGATTGTATGAATATTTCTACTTCTACCAACATGCAATAAAAGATGGCTAGAATGGCTTACATGCAATTGCAAAGTTGCTTTTCTCTTCTATATGTACACACGGTGGTGGAATCAAACATGGTCTACTTTTGTCATTCATGCATCAACTTTCATGTTAAGTAAGTGAGCCCTCCATTAAGGTCCAAGCCTCAAAAGTTGAGACCATCTCCACACTTTATCCTCTTAACATTGACTTTCTTGCAAACTCCATTTGACCAATGTGAACATATAAACACATAGGATTTATTGCCTTTGCAAGACAAAGCCTAAAATCAAAATCTTTATCTCTCTCTATGTATACATTTATATCTATATATAACACATTACACACAAATCTCCTAGGCTAAATTTGAAAAGTCGTGCCAAGATCTCTCTCTTCTCTCTCTCGCCAATTCTTCCCGCTCAAATTCAAAAATCAATCGATCCACTCTCTCTCTCTCTCTCTCTCTCTCTCTCTCTCTCTCTCTCTCTCTCTCTGCATGTGAAGTTGTGACGCATTGATTTTGGATAAAACAGAAGCAGCGGCGTTCAAGGCAGAAGCCTCAGCGCTGAGTTGCAGTGTGGTTCTTGGCCTACTTGGTGGTAAATCTAGGTTGTCTGATTTGCAAGATAAATAGGTTTGATTAATCCTTTTAGATTTTTTACCGTCACAAAATGGCTTTGTTGATCTTCTCCCTTTTCCTTTGAGATTGATTTTAAGGATAACCGTTTCGGGTGCTGGAATTTGGAAGGCATACTCCGAAGGTTTTATCAAATAGTACATGGAAATAAATGCGGAAGTGAACAACTTCGCGGCTGATAATCCCACTCCTAACAACGTATCCGGAATTACTAGCAGGAGCAAAACAATGGTGCGTAAAATATCTCGGGATTATGGAGTTTGCTGCGTCTTGGCCTTGTTGGCGACTGTATTATCATTTGTTTTAGCTGGAGCACTTGCGGAAAGGTTCAGTTTGAACGGAGGTGGCGTGCTGTTTGCATCTGCAGGAGGACTAGCTGTTCTTGCATTCATCATCGCTCTAGCAGTTGATTGCACGGAAAGATTTTGTACTCGGACTTGAGAAACATACAGGCAATTTGTAGAGCTACTGCAGAATGTGGATCAATCAAATGTGAAGCGCCTCACGACGTGTATATTGAATACAAAGGGGTACTCGTAAAGTGCTGTAGGCAAAGCGAATCTGCAGGCCCAGGGGCGTATGTTACATTCAAATTCTTTGCCAATCATTTCTTAATGGCCACTTCCTTTACATCATTAAACAACCGTAATGAAAGAATACTTGTGCAAATGTTATAAGCTTTTTGGAGTTCAAAGTTATAGAACTACCATAGTCTTTTGATGATCGGCCTGCTATATGCCAGTTTAAGATGACAGTTTTTCTGTAGTCATAATTACAAAGCATCTGACCAGAGACTCCCACCACAATGCTTTCAATTTAGTGTGCTTCGATTTAATTGCAGGAGAATTGATAATCGTTTATACATCACACTTAGTTTGAAATATATCTATGTTCTTGATAAGTTTGTCTTTTATAACGACAAATTTGACATTAGCTTGTTTTAACATTTGAATTTGCAAAAAGCAACAATTTGCCTACAGGTTTGTGGTATTTTCTTTGAGGTTCTAACAAATGCATTCATTAGCTTTTTTGGTAAGAACCTTAAAATATAAAGTTTTTAATAGTAATGCTCAATTGGCTTTATGTGCACCTCGTGTCATAAACATGGGGCGGCCATTGTAGTCCATCCACGTATTCTTTTGACATGGTCAAAGCACACCCAAGACTGTTCCAATTCACCACCTCTCTGCATTTGTTTAACTATACTAGCACTTGAAGTCGGCCCAATAGTGGACATCCTAAAAATATAACAGCTTTCATTTTTCATATCCGAAACTTGTCCAGGAAATAGAGATCCTTGAAAGTAATCGTACTGACACTTCTCCTTTAGTTTTAGAATAGAATCAACTGAATCCACACAGGGTTGATTGTCAGTTCTAATATCGTCTATAAAAATTGGTCCAAAGAACTATTTGTGAGCAGTACATAAGCACAACAACAAAGACTACATAGAAAAAATAGAAATCAACCAGTAACTATGCAAGACCTTCTTTGATTAGTCAAGGGTTGCAACTGGTCCAATATAGCTGAAAATTGCTCTATGCTCAATGTTTCTAACCCAGAGTCATTTGCAGCCATTCATTATCAATTCTTTGGTGACCTCCTTCTCTACTTCTTTTGTCCCACACCTCGTAATTTGCCAATTTGTTTTTTATGAGATTTCGTACAATATTATGTGTCTGCAAAGATTCTCCTTCAACAACATCATGACTATGTTTTCCTAGGTGAATACCAGTCTTGTGTATCTAATATCATGTGGAATCACGTAATATATTTTTGCACGACACATATCAATGCATGCAGGTTTAACACCACGATGATAATAGGAAAAGCCACTATGAATTTTCTCAACATGGCCCAAAGGGCAGCGCACACATAATTTTCCTCTCCATTTGGTAGTGTTTACATGTCCGACACTGCTCACCACAATAGCCTCTCTCAATAATTTAAGCTCCAACAAGCCAACGAGCTCCCTCTAGCTTTGTTTGTATGCCAAGAGCTAATCTATCTCCTCTTTCTTCAAGCCATAACTTAGAAATGAAGGGCTCTTGGAAACAATGGGCAGTTGGATAAGTAGGGTCCCTACATATGGCTTTTTCTATCGACAAAGTATGCATGTCATAAGTGCCTAACCTGAGCTGTGTACCTCCTCCTTGCAGCTAGAGCGATCTCTGATGGCCGTCCTCGAAGACCATTGAGGTACGGGTTGTCTCCAACTGACTTTAACATTGTTTCTTTCGAAGCACATTATGCACGATGCTGATTGAGATGTTAAAAGTACCTATCGTCATTTTACGGGTAAGCAGGGTTTATTTGTAATGTCAAAAGGTTAGCACACATAGTTGGGTTGAATACTTGTTTGCAATTCGAGAAAGATTCAAAAAGAAAAAATATTTTCTTTTCGAGTTTTATGATTTCATCTTTGGCACTCGTCAGACTGTTAGTCAATAAACAAGCGTCTTGCAGCTTACGGTTTGGAAAACTGCTATGCCAGACTTTGGGCTTCATTTGTCGGTTATTATGGTGCATGTATGAAATCTCATTTTAGATTGAATGACTAACAGATTTGTAATGCTTGACAATTTGAAATCAAAACTAATTGTGATGCTCGTATATATGTCATAAAGACATAGTTGGTTTTTCTTTTTGTATGATTGTAACCCATCGTCAACCCTCGTGAAACATAGAGGTGGCTTAACACTCGGTGAGGGTGAAACAGACCTCTTGAGTTAGGAATTGAAGAAATTAACCCTGTACCACCTAGAACACCCCACCCAGGCCACTTGTTGAAACACACGGGCCTTGGGAGGTGAGCAACCAAACACCTAGCAACCAAGGCGTGTTGGTCCCTTGAGCACAATATGAGAAGCCATCGAGACCTTGAATTTATCAAATGCAATGCTAAGTGAAACAAAACCTTAAGTGCTATAAACCTCTCCAAATTGTGTATTGTCACTTTTTCACTTATCCCCTACAGAGATAACGCATTACGTGATCAAGAGCTTGAGCATCCATCTTAGGATCCAAGGACACTAAGAAGATCCACAAGGGCCAATCCATTAAGGCTCACTTTTGATGGCAAATGTGATCAAAGGAAAGGCATTTCATCCTTTACTTCATCCACTTTCCTTACTTCAATGCTTGATGAACCAACTTGCTATGAAGATGCTTGTAAATCAAAAAGTTGGATCAATGCTATGCAAGTGGAGTATGATGCTCTCATGGAGAATCATACTTGGGAGCTTGTTAATCTTCCTCAAGGAAAGAAACCACTTGATTGCAAGTTATTCTTTAGATTGAAGTATGATGGATCAATAAATAAGTATAAAGCTAGACTTGTAGCAAAAGGTTTCTTGAAAACCAAAAACATTGATTATGATGAAACTTTTGCTCATGTGGCTAACCTAGTTACAATAAGATTGATCATTAGTCTTGCTACTACTTTCAATTAGAAGCTATTTCAACTCGATGTTACAAATGCCTTCCTCAATGGTTACTTGGAGTAAGAGATCTACATGAGAAAACCCAAGGGCTTCATCAAGGAGGAGCTTGAAGAAAAAGTGTGTTTCTTGAAAAAGAGTCTCTATGGACTCAAACAAGCACCTAGAGCATGGTATTCTAGGCTAAACTCTTTCCTTATCTCCATCAACTTTGTTTTGAGTTCATATGATCCATCATTGTACATTAGATTTCATGATGGAAAGATCATTATCCTTGTATTGTATGTTGATGACATTATTTTATGTGGAAATGATCTAGATGGAATAAGAGATGTAAAGATTGCTTTATCTAAAGAGTTTAAAATGGTTGATCTTGGCCTAATGCACTTCATTCTAGAAATATAAGTCATAAGAGGATTGGATTTTAGCTTTATATGTCAATATAAATATGCTACATCCATCCTAGATAGATTTGGAATAAAGAATTGTAAAGGTATTGAGACTCCAATGGAGAAAAATGTTAAAGCATCTATAAGTGGTGATGAAGCATTCTTTGAGGACATCACTTTCTATAGAAGTCTTATAGGCTCCTTAATCTATTTGACTATAAGTAGACCTAATCTTAGTTATACTGTTGGTAGGTTAAGCCAATTTATGCAATGTCCTCTTGTGTGAAATTGGAAGATGGCCAAAAGAGTCCTAAGATATATCTCAACAACTAAGAATTTTTGCCATACTCTACAAAGGGACTAATCTTGGCTTAAGAGCCTATAGTGACTCGGATTTTGCAGTTGACAAAGTGGATCGAAAGTATATAAGTGCATTTGCAACATTTTTATGGGATGGAGTGGTATCATGGCTTTCAAAGAAGATACCATTTCCTTATCTTCGATGGAATCTAAGTATAAGGCCTCGACATCAACATGCAAGGAGGTCTTATGGCTCAAGAGGCTATTGGTGGAACTTCATGTCATGGAGGAGGAGGTACCTACCATCTTTTGTGATTGCCAATCAGCCCAATCACTTGCAACCAATCCTACATTCCATGCAAGGAGCAAGCATATCGAGATTGCTCATCATTTTGTGAGAGAGAAGGTGCAAGCCAAAGAAATCAAACTCCAACATGTGTCTTCATCAAATTTCTTGGCTGATTTGTTCACTAAATTCTTGCTGAAGGATTCATTTGTTAAGCTAAGATCTTTACTTGGAGTAATTGATTAAAGTATCATAGTTTTCAAAGCTAGATTTGAGGAGTGTGAAAAATTGACTATATTGACAAATCTAGCTAGGTCAAATAATGTAAATATGTGCATTAGTAGGTCCCACACGTGTGAGGCCATGGATCCACGTGGGAAACCTACATGAGAGTAGGTTGGATCATGTCTAAAAAGTGGGTCAAGTTTATTTGGTAGTGATTCCTGTGAGAGATTCAACTAGTTTGATCATATTTGCTACATTTCTATATTTGGCAAATTGAAACCAATTTTATTTTAGACTTAGAGTTTGACTTTTCAAAGTTTATTAATCTAAATTTCATTTCAATAAGCACTTTTTGAAAGTGTGGGAATGTTAGAAGTCGAGTTTGAGTAGATTCAAATTTAAATGTTGGGTACATTGAATCAGTTAGAAATCAAAGTTAATCTGATATACATTTTATGTAAGCTCTAAATGTGATACTATAATCAGTGTACAGTTAATTAGATTTGCTGTATTCAGTTGTGTTTGGGACGTGACCCGTTAGGATATATTGATCGGGCATTGATCCCGTAGACGGCTACTGGGTCAGCCGGGTAGCCACACGTAGGAAGAAATTAGCCTGTACAGTGATTTTGAGTTCATTATGCTATACTCAGGGGCATGTCCTGGATTTGTCAATGTATGTGGCCATCTTGGGCCTAACTTTAGTTTGGCAAGCGGTAGGCCAGTTTAGTGACACCTGTTGAGCCCATGCAGTTTGGGGCTTTGCTATATGTACAGTGTTTCTTCATAATAGACTTAAGTTTTGTTGTGCCATCTTTGAGAGCTTGTGAGGAGTGGCTATGGTGATTGTGTGATGTGATCTGCATACTGCACTAGATTCTATCAAAATTTCAACTTGGTATCAGAGCGGCAGGGTGATGTAGGCATGCATGATCCGGTGGAGCTATGGGATAGCATCTTTCACCAGGAGAAATAGCACTCAAAGTGTCTTAGGAGAGAGGACTCCATACAAGGTATAGGCAGTCTGGATGGCTAAAGATAGCAAAGTTCCTTTAATTGGAGCTTTGGGGAAGATCAGAATGATCGTTGTAGGTGAATTCCGGGGAGAATTCACGAAGAAACTTGCAGTTTCGATGGTTTCAGAGAACTTTCAATGGTGGCTTTAAATTCACTATGTGGATGGCCATTTGGCGTAACGGAGCTTGCATGAGAATGCAAAAGTAGTGATGGAGCACCGTGGCAATTTACAGGAACAAATTTTACTGCAAACGGAGGAAATTTGGAAAATTTCCAGTTTTGTGGGGTCTTGACGGATTTCTAAAAAATCAGGTTGTTTGCAGTCGATACCGCATTAATTGGCAAACCGTAAATAGCATCAGAACACTAAAGGTAGGGCGACCTCAGTGATGGTGGTAGCTGCAAGTGTGAGCTCAGAAAAAAAGAGTGAGCAATGCCCAAGTTATCCTCTTTCTTCTCACAGCTAGGTTTTTCAGAGCAAAACCTTTAGTTCTCACTCGATTGGAAACTGATTATGGAGCTGTCAGAGGTATAGGAGGGCATTTTGGCAGTGTCAATCCAATTCTAGAAGGCCGTGGATGGCCACGGGCCACAGGAGAAGGGGTTTCTAATTTTCAGGATTAGCCATAGCTTGGCAAGAAGGGTTTCAAGATTGAAAATGATTAATCCCTCACTGTAGACAGCCATTTTTTGATCTGTAAACATAGGATCATGAGCTCCCTGGTATAACGGAGCAGCTAGCAGATGTCCATCTGGCGGATGGTCATAGCTGGCCGTGGAAGAAAAAAAAAGAAAAAGCAGTTAGATCCATTTTTGATCGACAGCCATACCTTGCAAGCTGGTGAAAAAAAGCTTGAAGCAAATAGAAGAGATAAAAGAAGAGAGAGAGAGGCGACGGGGGTCGTGCGTGGCCAGGCATGATGGCAGGCCAGTGTATTGAAGAGGCCATCAAATGTAAGGAAATGGTTCAGCACACAAAATCGATAAGATTCATTGGATTGGCCTAAAAATCAATTGATGGTGGAGATTGACCATGGAGAGTCAAGTAGAGGCCGTCAGATTGAAACCAATGGTGAAAATGTGGTTGAAGGGGCCCTTGAAAGGGTGAAGGGCAGAATTGTCTGCACTTCATTAAAGATCTTCACATTGAAGTTTAAATTGGACCGGAAGGGCTTGAAAGCCTTTTCTTCAATAAAAATCTTTGAAACGAAGTTTTATTCATTTCCAAGGGCAATATTTGGAGAGGGCTATCCTAGGCTAGAGGGCACCTTTTTTGGCCATCCTTGGGCCAAAATGACCCCTGAAACTAACTGCTTAGAGCCAGCAGAGAGAGCAATGTCACAAAGCAAGGAGAAATGTTTCTCAAGGAGTTTTCATCACCATTCTATTGAGCAGAGTGCGGGTGACCTAGTGATGGGCTACATTCGCTGTTTGAATATCGTAGGGCCAAATTTGGGGCTATTTTTGGCTGGTGAAACCTGCTACATGGTGGTACAATGAGGCATTATCACTTTGAAATCATTATTACTTACTCTTGACAGGGTAACAAGGTGTTTGGAGGCAGTAAATGCAGTATGGGTGCGAATGGTAGCGGAATTGTGTGGAGAAAGCTAGTATTGGTGACAAAAGTGCAGTTTGGCATCATGACTACTCATCATTGGCAACAATTTTGAGAGGGCAAGCAATCACAAGTGAGAGGTAGGCATGGTATGCCAGTTATAGGTGAAAAATTCTTGTCATCAAGTTCAACTCTTGGGGTTAGAACCGACCAACGTTAGGTGGCGTTTTGGGGGAACACTCTCACATGCATGATCGATGATGATATTGTCGAGTCAAGTGATAGCTTCATTGAAACACGCATCTGTATATTGAAAATTTCTTGTTTGGAGAGAAATATGGGCTAGCTTGAAGATACACACATTTTGGCAGTCACAAGTGATGGAAGTGTGAGGTGGTGCCAGTTAGAAGCCATTGGACAAGATAACGGACTTGCATTGGATGAGCTGTGTGTGGGACACAAAGGATGAAGAATGAGTCAACAATCGCACTTTGGATGCTCTTGGTGAGTGGTGAGTGTGATGATTTTGCAATTTTTCAATCGGCAACTCAATTTTGATCAAGTCATTGTAGCTGTGGAGCAGTGTATCAGGTTTGTCATCGAAGAGATACACTTCAACTGTCTATTCTGGGTAAGTCAAGTCAATTTGCCATATCAGTATTGCATCAGGAATGCAGATTCCAGTGATAGCAGGGTGAAGGTCATTTGGTTTGGGCCATGGAAGATCTCATAGGGTCACTTGGAGGGATATTGGCATGCACAGTCATGTGAGAGACTTGATGGTGGCTTTGGAGTTCACATCTCAGTGTATTCTCAGGGAGTGGTTTGGAACCATTCATAGGAGTAGCTTGGAGCTAGCTTGGGGGAATACAGGTGGGCACTACAGCGTAGATGCTCAGATCTTTGTGATCAGGGATGACATTGGGATACTTGGTAGGGATAGCACTGCAGGATGACATGTGGGATGATCATCAGGGGTAGCTATTTCATATTGGACTTGAGTCATTGGCATGGACATGACTTACAGGTGGGATTCATGATGGAATTAAGAGCGACGACTCAGGGACAGGCTTGCGTTGGCATGGTGTCAGGTGGCACATAGCCAAGGAAAGTGATTAGATGCTAGGATCTAGGTAGAGCAGGTGATGCTTTGGAGTTCGGCTTGTCGAGCAGGATGGTGACTAGTGGTGTAGCTGTAGGGTCAAAGATCTTGCATAGTATAGCCCTCCCGCCTGTCAACAAGGGTTAGTTCACTGGATAGGCACCTAACTATGCATAGATGCTGTTTCTAGTTAGTTTCCTTCTTTGCATCTAACTCTACTTCCACTAACACTACTCACACTAACTCTACTCCCCTAACTAACTTCATCATAATTTTGTGTGAAGAGAGAGGATAGAATAGAAGAGGAAGAAGAAGGAGAAGAGAGAAAGAGAGAGAGAGAGAGAGAGATGAGATGGAGGTTAGCTCAAATGCTCAATTTCATTGCTTATGGAAAGACCTTAACTAGCATAAACCAAAAAGCATGGGAAATGGAAATAACAAGCAATCACAACAATAGCATAAGCAAGAGTGATTAGCGAATGAGGATGCTTGAGCTCTCAAAATGATAGAGTCTCCTCCTCTCTATTAAGCATTAAAATAGTGTACAAATGGTGTCTTTTTATAAAATGGGGAAGGCCCTTGCCCCAAAATCCTATTGGCTAATATTTACATTGATCCTATCCATTCATCTTGGAACCAACTTGATCCAAGGGTCCACAAAAAGTACATTGAAGTTTACAAGATTCATGTGAGTTCCAATTTGGACCAAACTCTAAAAAGTAATCTCTAAGTTTTAAAATGACTTTGGGCCTCTAGTTTTATTTCAATTCAAAGGCCCAAGTCTATTTTATTTTATTTATACTTAAGCTTGCGAGTTCATTGGGCCATGAGATATACGCAGGATGCCATCCCCTCGCAACGCATTTTATTGGTCGATTTTATTTATTCACAATTCGTTGGGAATACCCACGGCCTGAAGTAGTGCCAGTCCCTCGGCACTCTACCGTTTCAGTAGAGAGTCTTCTTGGCCCGCCTCTGTTGGATCAGGTAGGTCGTGACATCTTTCATAAAGTTGAGGCGGTCCAGTTTCTTCAAGTCCTTGGACGTGTGAAGGGACTTGTGGACTCCTGTCAGCCAATCTTGGTTTAGAGTTTAGGGTTTAGGAATTTGCGTGTCCATGGATCGCCAAGAAAGGCAACTTGGTAATACACACGAGCGATTGGCAGCTGATTTTTTACTTTGTCAGAAGGTAGCGCTTTATTAAGATCAAAGAATATGGGGGGGAGAAAATTGTCCCATTTAGTTTCGATCCCCATTAAATGCTCTAAGTCCCGGGCTTAAGTGGTTGCCGCGCGGACTATTGGATTAGGACAGTTGAAATAGTGATTCGCAAATGTGGTGAGAGCCCTTCTGGCATCTACATCTGTAGTCCAACTGTACTCTGATGGAATGATCGGCCAATTGAAGTTTTGAATTGTGATTTTGTTCAGAGGGGTGCGACATTCAGACCATTTGGATCGTCCTGTACATGGTAGGAAGTGCACGTTCACACATAATTGCTGCGGACTTGTCACATAGGTCCTGATGGCCGCAGGGTCTCTTTCAAACATCTGCTGATGCCACTCTGGTTGTGGTTGGAGAGCGGGTAATGCTTGCAGCTCCTTGCCCTTTATTGTTTGAGCTGAAAACGATATCTGCCAGCCGCCTCTTGATGACTCATGGTGGCTATCAGTTTGAGCCATGTCGCTCATGTGGTCCACTTGTGTTTCAAGTTGGATGGGGACAAGTCAGTTGGTCGAGAGTATGATAGATTCTCAGTATGAGCATTGTGTTTACATGATACTTTGTGAGTCAAACCTGGTGGTTTGTTGGTGTGATTGAGTGTGAGTCAAGTACAGAGTAGCAGGACATGCATAACATCTTTTGGACACTCCAAACATTGCTACAAATTGTTGTTTTTCACTCTTATCACATTTGAGCTTAAGGGAGAGCGTTAGAAATCAGAGTTAATCTGAAATACATTTTATGTAAGCTCTAAATGTGATACTATAATCAGTGTACAATTAACTAGATTTGTTGTATTCAGTTGTGTTCGGGACGTGACCCGTTAGGATATATTGATCAGGCACTGATTGTGAAAGATTTCAGATCCTTAAGATCCAATCTACTTGAATGATCTTTGGTTAGAAAGAGAAATACACTACCAATTTCACCAATGTAGAAAAATCAGCATCTACACACAATTTGAGATGCAAACACTAATAGAACTTGATCAAACTTGAATGAAATGATTATGTACTATTGCTGTCTGTACAAAACCAATAAGCTATTGTATTTCACACGTGTGGATCCAAAAATAACAAATATAGATCATTCTACACATAGAATTGCAAGCAATCACCAAGATAGTGCACCAATGGATAGTAGAACCCAAGAGAACCATGTATAAGCATGAAATGAGATAGAGAAGAGAGAAGATGACTCTCTCCATGAGTTACATCCTTTTATAACAGGTCCAGACCCTATTTGGCCACTTGGCTTTCCCACCAAAATGCTAACCCTACCAATTTTGGGTCTAGATTCAATGTACCCAACTTATTCAAATTGAATCTACTCAAACTCGCATTCTATCTTTCCCACACTTTCAAAAAGTGTTTATTCAAATGAAATTTAGACTAATGAACTTTGAAAAGTCAACCTCTAAGTCTAAAAGAAGTTTTGGCCTCAATATGCCAAATATGGAAATATTGCAAAATGTGATGAAACTAGTTGAATCTTTCACACTCCCTCTTCGACTAGTTTTAGCATAGACTTTGATAATAATCCAAGTGAAGTCCTATGCTTCATGAACAAGTCTTTTCCCAATGCTTTGGTGAAGATATCAGCTACACATTCCCTTGAAGACACATGTTGAAGCTCCACCTCCTTTGCAATGACTCGCTCCCTCACAAAATGATATTGTATCTCAATATGCTTGCTCCTAGCATGAAAGATAGGATTGGATGCCATTCTTTGGGCTGATTGATTGTCACAAAAGATGTTTGGGCTCTCTGAAAAATCCAGCAAGTGAAGATCCTTAATCATCCTCTTGATCCATACCATCTCCTTTGTGCAATGTGTAAGAGCTTTGTATTCGGCCTCACTAGATGACAATGAGATAGTGGCTTGTTTCTTTGACATCCATGATATAGCTCCATCACCTATGAAAATACAATAAGAACTAATGGATTTCCTATCCATTATATCTCCAGCATAGTCCAGATCTGAAAATCCAAAAAGATTAGGTGATGATCTCTCATACAATATGCCAAAATCTCGAGTTCCAATGATGTACCTCAAAACTCGCTTTCCTAGCTTCCAATGCTCCTAGCATAGTTTTTCCAATAGAACTTTGATCCATCATAAGAATGATCTTCTTCCTAAGAATAGATCTCCTTTCAATGATCATGTAATGCTCAAAATAGAAAAAACCATAATTGATATAGAGAATAGTGTCCACTTGGGATGCTTCACTATTTCTTACATCAATTTTACATGTAAAAATGTGACTAGAACATGAAGAATCAAATAGAATGTAAATGAAATGATTCCACCATGCTTCCAACTCTGAACTCTATGGAAAAATACAGCAAACAAACAATAAATGTGAGTGATCAACTTTTGCTTGCATGTCTCCTCCTCCTTTGTCCTTTGTTGCCTTGTATCCACCATGATACTCCATGAATGAGCCTCCATCTTCATCTTGCCACAAGAAACCATCAAACCTTGGAAATCCATGAGTAGGTGAGTACACTAATGATGCAAATCCAGCACCACATGACTCCATAAACCAAGTAGTTTGCACTAGTCCATCTTCAAGATCTACTTGACACAAGAAAATGACCATGAATTCACCAAAAATTGACAATCTCCAAGTATTGGCACCAAGTAGCTCAACACTTGAGAACTTAGCCATGGATGAGTGACATAATGAACCTCCAATAGCTTCATTTCCATCAGCAAAATCAGCCAAGAATGCTAGTACAAATCCAACATCAAAACAATGCTCACCAATGTAGCTAGTTTTACCATATCTTGACAATTTGCACACATCCACATGAAATTGGTCAAACATGAGATAGAAAAAGTAAAGTAAACTTGAACAAGACTTCCTTGCTGCTCCTTTGACCTTACTTGAGACTTCAATATGCTGCAAAAATAGATCCATAACACCTTTGCCAATTACCTCTCCTTTGATGCTCTTGACTAGCTCCAAATTGCCAACTTCTCTTTTGACTAGTTGAAGCGCTTTGAGATCAACCTCTTGATCTTCAGCTTGATCATCAAAGTCATTGAAAAAAATTTGTTTTCCAGATCCACTACTTGATTTTACAGCAAGACAACATCCATCCACTTGCATAGCTCCATGTACACAAGAAGATCTTCCAAAAGATGTTCCACTCTTCATAAGAGATTGATACTCAAGATCCATTGCTTGGATCCACTCCACTTCTTTCCTTGCTTGATCTACACTTGTAGGCTCATCCAAAGAGGTTAGGAGAGCAACATAATTTCCAGAAACTACTTGCTTACCCTTTCGATCATATGTGAGCCTTGAAGGTACTTGTCTTTCTCTTGATGTTCTCCTTGGCTTTTGACTTGATGAAGGTCCATCATCACCACCATCCAAAGTAGGATCCTTCTCATCAACATCAAGAATGTTAGATCCATCTACTTTACCATCAATCATGCTTGAAGACACCTTTGGAATGTTTCCCTCATAAAAAATGACATCTCTACCAACAATCACTTTGTTAGTAGAAGGAATGTAAGCCTTGTAGGCTTTACTCACCTCACTATATCCAACAAAAATACCTCTTCTTGAAGATGGATCCTCCTTGGTCCTTTCATCAAGAGTAATGTTGACATAGCATGTGCATCCAAAGGTTCTTAGAAAGTTGACACTCGGCTTCCTCTTGAATAGCATCTCAAAAGGTGTCCTTCCATCCAAAATAGCACTCGGCCACCTATTGCACAAGAAATTGGCACACAACAAAGCTTGATCCCAAAATGGTTTGTCAAGATTAGCACTTAACCTCATAGCTTTAGCACTTTCACATAAAGTCCTATTCTTCCTTTCAGCCACTCCATTTTGTTGTGGAGTCCTTGATGTTGTATACTCCCTCTTGATCCCATGCTCATCACAAAAGGCCTTGAACTTGTTAGATATGTACTCACCACCATTGTCACCTCTCAAGCACTTGATCTTTGTGGAAAATTGGTTCTCCCTTGCATTCTTGAACTTGACAAAGACATCATACACTTCATCCTTGCTCTTTAGTAGATAGATCCAACAAAATCTACTAAAATCATCAATGAATGTTACATACATCTTAGCTCCACTACTGCTAATTGTAGTAAATCCATGAATATCCGAATGTACAAGTTGAAAAGGCTTTGTAGATCTAGAAATAGATCTAGTATAAGGTAGTCTATGTGGCTTAGACAAAGCACAAGACTCACAAACATGCTTGTCATTACTTAAGGAACTTGGAAGACCAATCACAACCTTCTTCCTTGCCATTACCTCCAATGACTTGAAGTTGAGGTGTCCCATCCTTTTGTGCCAAACCTCTTGAATAGAAATTTGCTCCCTTGCAACACATCCAACTTGGTTAGCAATAACACAAGCATCAAGTTTGAACAACTTCCCTTGCCATTTACCTTTTCCAATCAAGACATCCTTTCTTTTGATCAAACAAGCATCTCCATCAAACTCCACCTTGAGGCCCTTACTTAGCATTTGACTCACACTAAGCAAATTCTTGGTAATAGATGGAATAAACAAGACATCCTCCAAATGAACATTCCTATTTGTAGAGAGAGAAATAGGAATTGTGCCAATCCCTTTGATTGCACACTCACCATCATTGGCCGTGTAGATCACCCTCTTGTCATCTCCATATGCCAACAAAGAAGTGAAATACTCTTTCTGAAAGGTCATGTGTGAACTTGCTCCACTATCAATCCACCAAGGATCTAGATCTCCATCATTAACAAGCATACATGAAGACATCACAAAAGCATTATCATTTGCATCTTGCACATCCAAACCATCCTCATCAAGAGTAAGATTACCTTGCTTGTCTCCTTGATCTCTCTTCTTCTTGTAGCACTCACTTGCAAAGTGTCCTTTGATGCCACAATAGAAGCACTTGAGCTTTGATCTATCCTTCTTTTTGCCACTTGAAGAAGCATCCACTTGATCTTGCCCTTTAGACAACTTGCTTTTGGTTTTGCCCTTGAATTTGCCCTTTGTGAACATAGCAGCCTATTGAAGTGTTGATGTAGAACCACCTCTTGCTTGAAACCTATATTCCTCATTGATCAAGATCTCTTGAAGATCCATCAAACTTGGCAAAGTCTTTTGAATAGCAATACTTTGAACAATGTTAGCATGAGCATCCAACAAGCCATTAAGAATCACTTGAATAAGCTTTCCTTCCTTAATGCTTTCATCTATGCAAGCTAACTCATCATTCAATGCTTTCATTCTCAAAACAAAAGCACTTGGACTTTCTTCATTCTTTTGCAAACAAGAAAAGATTTGCCTTCTTAGAGTCAATACTGTAGAAGTAGACTTGAATTCATAAAGCTTCTTCAATGAATTCCAAGCTTCCAAAGATGATGTGCACTTACCAACTTCCTTGAGAAGTTCATTGGTAACATTCATCTTCATCATGTGTAGAGCCTTCTTGGCCCTCTTGTCATACCTCAATTGATCTTGTTGTGTTGCTGGTCTCTCCTCCAAACCTACAACAATATCCAAAACATCATTCATCTCAAGAAGTGACTCCATCCTCACTTTCCATAATGAATAGTTACTTGAGGTAAGCCTATCATTGGCTTCCAACATGACTCCAATTGAGGTTGCCATGTAGTAATGACCTGATCTTCTCTTTCAACCTATTTCAATTCACAAAGCACTCCTTTGAACAACAACAAATGCTTTCAAAAGAAATCACCAAGATTTGAAACTATCTCACAAATTCTCTTCTAGCACTTATCCAAGCAAATCAACACATAGAATCATGGAATCTTGATCAACCTATGATCTATCCTCAATCTAATGACTTTTGCCACTTCCTAAGATTAAAACACACTCAAATGAAGTCCAGCAGCCTCACTATCTAGAGATCCAATCAAAATTAGGGTTTTGACAAAATCACAAAAAATTGACTATTCCAAATCTACATGCAAATGCTGAAAATTTGATATGCAATCTATAAGCCACCACTTAGGCTGAACCAATGATCCAAAAATCGGCCAAATCCAGCATGTGAATTGAAAAAACGGAATTGAACAAGTATATTGACCTATTTAGTGTTTTGATCTACAAAAGATCCAATCTACAAAAGCAAGAAATCCGATTTTGGTGTAGAATCCTCTCTAGCATGCTCTAGACTTGATATCTTCACCAAATCATTGATAGATCTGATTTCCTCCTTCATAACCTGAAACACAAGCTCTGATACCATGTGAAAGATTTCAGATCCTTAAGATCCAATCTACGTGAATGATCTTTGGTTAGAAAGAGAAATACACTACCAATTTCACCAATGTAGAAAAATCAGCATCTACACACAATTTGAGATGCAAACACTAATAGAACTTTATCAAACTTGAGTGAAATGATTATGTACTGTTGCTGTTCGTACAAAACCAGCAAGCTACTGTATTTCAACGTGTGGATCCAAAAATAGCAAATATAGATCATTCTACACATAGAATTGCAAGCAATCACCAAGATAGTGCACCAATGGATAGTAGAACCCAAGAGAACCATGTATAAGAATGAAATGAGATAGAGAAGAGAGAAGATGACTCTCTCCACGAGTTACATCCTTTTATAACAGGTCCAAACCCTATTTGGCCACTTGGCTTTCCCACCAAAATGCTAACCCTACCAATTTTGGGTCTGGATTCAATGTACCCAACTTATTCAAATTGAATCTACTCAAACTCGCATTCTATCTTTCCCACACTTTCAAAAAGTGTTTACTCAAATGAAATTTAGACTAATGAACTTTGAAAAGTCAACCTCTAAGTCTAAAACAAGTTTTGGCCTCAATATGCCAAATATGGAAATATTGCAAAATGTGATGAAACTAGTTGAATCTTTCACACTGATCATGTAGACGACTACTTGGGTTAGCCGGGTAGCCACACGTAGGAAGAAATTAGCCTGTAAAGTGATTTTGAGTTCACTATGCTATACTCAGGGGCATGTCCTGGGTTTGTCAGTATATGAGAGAGAGAGAGAGAGAGAGAGAGAGAGAGAGAGAGAGAGAGAGAGTTTATGTACTTGTGAGAGATTGAAGAAGTAAATAGAGTATCGAAGATTATCTTTTCTAATCTCTGTTCTCCGCATTGCTAAGTGTGCATGATCTTGAGTCTAATAGCGATCTCTTTTGCATTGCTTAAGTCACTCTCTGCTCAAACAATTGCAATAGTTCATTACAGACGCTTGTTGTGTTTTTGTAAAGTTGTTCTAAAAAATTGTCTTTAAACTATCTTATTCGTCTGTTCGAATATTTTATATTTGGCACCCGAATAACAAATCTCATTGGTACAGTCTTCCGTAGTCATTGACAGAACAATATGTATACATTTGAAATGGTAGTCCCTGCCTGAGGAAACTTTTTGTCTCTCTAATTTCATTCACAACCATTGTTCTCATTCACCAACATTTTATCATTTCAACAACATTTTAAAATCTTACCGAAAGATTAATGTCTCTCTCTCATTTCATTCACATTTTAATTTAGATCCATACACTTTGTTCCTATCATTCACATACAAATATTTCAACAAACAAGCACAATCACTAAAACTGCCATTTAGATCTCTTTTTCAAACTTTGACTTCATCAAAGTTAAAAAGACAACTACCTACAACTACAAGAATCAAGTAGCAGTAGCAAGATCACACTCTGAAATTGCAAGAGCAAATTGATCTTGCAAAGAAAAAAGAGAGAAATGAAAATAAAAGAATCACAAAAATTGGATTTTCAAATAGAAGTTGAAATCCTATAGGCCCTATATTTGTCGAATTCTTATGACTGCCAACAGTACACACATCAAATCACCTTTTCTTGGTACACAAATGTTTTGATGTGGTAGTTGGAATCCAACTCTAAAATCCATCGGATTTCAGCGACTAGCTAAATGGCACATCAAAAAAATGCCATCTAGCTCACATGCTAGATCATTGAATTTTAGTAGGCATAATATCTATTAGATTTTGACGGCTGTTTCAAATGGTTTTTTCCACCATGATTTTTCGACCACCTAAGATCTGTTTTAAAAAAAATTGAATTGATGTCAGAGAATGACATGTCAAAAATCAATAAATTATAAATTATATCAAAATCTCACGTCGAAAAGAGCCCTAATATATTATTGTCTATTATCTGAATGTGATTCAGTGTTGACTCTAGATCATGCAGTGCTCATGTGTTGACTCTAGATTGTCAAAAGGCATTAGACGTGAACTCAAAAAAAGGGAGCAATACAAAATGTTGTAAGAAACAATGAAATATGTAGTAAAAGAGGAGGATGAAAAATTAGATGATGAATCATGCCATGTTTTGACACCTTACTCATTAGGAAAAACCTTACCACTTCAAATATATTAGAATCTACTTCATTAAATGTCTGTGAAAGTTAAAAAAGTCATCTAGTTAACTTGCATGAGACTGGACCTTGACTTTCACACATCTTGTACATATCTTAAGAATGAAATTAGCTTAGATATTTTGACCATTATCTCAAGCTCTATGAAAGTTCAAAATGTTTTCTATCATTAAGGCATAATACAAAAGTGGAAGTGGTGCATCTCATCCAATCACTCTCATCTTGATGGCTTGTGAGGTCTAATCATAGCCAAGGTTCACCATGTGCTTAAATTAGGAGAAAATCGAGCTCATACTACATGGTTGATGGAGACCTGTTAGAGGATTCTAGTGAAGGTCCTTCTAAGCGATTCCAACGCATAAAGATTATCAAAAAGAGGAATCGAGCTGCCAACTACAATGGAGAGTGTGTCATCAGCAAAGGAGCTACAGAATCTAAATACACCGGGAGTGCCAATACCAAAGGAGCGGACCGGCCAAGAAGCGAAAACAAAGCCTAGTGCCTCACTATTATATTTTATGATGATGGGAAGAAAAGCATGGCTGGAGTTGGCATAAAACTTGAATCTACTAGAACTATAATGTCAGACACCTGTAGAAGGTGCACTGTACTCGTAAGCCTATGGTGCAAGAATTAGTGGTGATCTACTCTCAAATGGGCCCAAAGTGAAAAGGGACCCAAGTAGTTAAATTGAAATTTGGATTCATAAAGCTGGAATGATAAAGTCTTTGAATTCGGTTTTAAATTCGGTCCAGACTACATGCTGCTCTTCTTGTCAAGATAGTCTGACTTTGTAGATCTCTTGGATCTAAAGTTCTGATTTTTCTTTGAGAATAGAGCTTGTTGAGGATCCAATCCTGAGCTAGAGGAGGATCCAGTTCATCTGATCTCCTCTTTAAGTAGCTTCAAGATGACTCTTGATAGAGTAAGATGCTGCTAGTTCAAAATCGTCGTGACCCAGTTTCAAAAGCTTCAAGTAGACTCGATAGTAGGATCATTATTGCATCGGACATCTTCAATGATTGGTCCAATTGCAGTCATTTGCTCCATGAGATTTTTGAATGTGTTGAGATGGCTCGAAATACTGTTTTTATCAGACATTCTCAATGGAAAGAATTTCTTCCTCAAATGTAGCTTGGATGTAACATCCCTGATATCATAGAGAGTTGTTAGGATGTCCCAAGCATCCTTAGTGGTCAGAGCAGTGCGAACATGGCTGATTTGAGAGTCTTTATTGTTCAAAGTAATCAAGGCAAATGCCTTGCCATCCCTCTATCTCCATTTGGTGATGCTAGTTGCATCGACCTCAAGTTTGACCTCTGTGCCATCAATGATGTCCCA
The DNA here is from genome assembly GCA_029204225.1 of Diphasiastrum complanatum. NCBI lineage: Eukaryota > Viridiplantae > Streptophyta > Lycopodiopsida > Lycopodiales > Lycopodiaceae > Diphasiastrum > Diphasiastrum complanatum. Next base: position 23,625,424 of record CM055101.1, read on the forward strand.
CAGTTCTTTGGCAAGTAGTACGACTTTCATCTTGAACTTTCAGAGATGGTAGTTCTCTCCATCAAGTTTGTCGATCAAAGATGAGCTAGAAAATGGATCCATCCTACTGAAGAGAGCATGATCGTTGGTAGAGACAATGATACGAGAAACTGCTAACTGCACACTTTCAAGGTGATGTCTTGATAGAAACAAGACTGAAAACTTGCATGGAAATGTAGATTACTGAACCACAAGCTTTGATACCATGTCAAAAATCAGTGGTGTACTAGAAATGAGTTCTAACACAAGAGTACAACATAGTATCTAGATGGGAATCAAACAACCTGTTCCAAAGATAGAGGTCTAGAATCAAAACCTAGATTGAGATACTAGCAGCAAACACTTACAACGGACAGTTGAGGATCAAAAGTGTGTTAGCGTAGTAGCAAGAATCAAGATGTAATGTAGTTTATAATAATGCACAAATGAACAACAATAGTTTCGTGTGGACAAAAGTGCACTCTTTGATTAATCAAAAATAGATTCATGAGCGTGAAGTAGTGCACTGATCTGTGAGGCCAAGACAGGGCTTTAGACGCTTGATGTATTCATACCATTAGACAAGGAGGAATTGTATGAATAGAATGATCACTAAGTTTATTCTTAATTCACTTGACTTGTTGATGATTGTAGTTTAGTGATCAGTATTTGAGAGTATAAGTTTGAATCTACTTAATCTACTAGAGTCATCCTATAGTAGATAGCCATAGTTGTAAATAGTAAATCTATGTACAAGTAGGTGGACTGTCAACGTCGTCCTACTGATCGCGATGTGGGTTGGAGTCGATTGACAATACATGGATCGACTTTCCTTGTATCAAACTTGATCTGATTTGATGAGGGAGTCGAGTGAGTCGAGTAAGTCGAGGGAGTCGAGTGAGTCGAGTAAGTCGAGTGAGTCAAGAGTCGATGGAGTTGGATAAGTCGAGAGTCAAGTAAGTCGATGGAGTCGAGTATCGAGTGTTGATGGAGTGTCGAGTGAGTGGAGTGTCAATGATGTTGAAGTCTAAGTTGATGGAGTCGATGAAGTCGGACTTTGGGATTTTTGTTTTTGTAGTATGTACAGATTTTAGGATGCTCATTACCGAATGGATTTGGACCTGAGCATTAATATCCAACAGTGCCATGCTAATCAGTATGCGGGATATTGGACCCTATCAATTAAGTTATTATTTAAAGATGTATGTAAAGTTTAACCGTATAAATTTCAATGTAGCTAAAAGTCTAGTGTGGACAAACGTGCTAGTGTCAAGACAAATCCATGTTATTCTAATCCTTGTGAACATTGCCTGAAATAGCAAGTCATGCACTAATGTCGATACTCTTGAGCATATCCAAAATTTTTCAGCATATATGCACCAGAGACCTAATGAAACGGGTTAGACACCTACACGAAAAAAGTATGTTACTACCCTGATGGGAAGGTATGCATACGTAGGTATTAGGGCATATATGTGCTATGCTAATCCTTATAACCATTTGCAAACACAATATTTATGCATGTCGAGTGGGAGATGATGTTCGCAAATAACAGTACCATCTTTTGATTTATGTTGCAGATGTGGTTGAGGCAATGCATGCTTTTCCAAAATCCCATGCATTATGGCCAACCCTTTCGAAGAATGTCCACGTTGCTTGAATGTGCCGGTGTTTCCATGAAACTTGTCCACAATGGAATAATGTGCCTCAACAATTACTTGCCAAAACATTCCATGGGAGATTCCCAATAGATTCTGATATGCTTTTATGCATATAGCTTTACCATCCAATGTAGGTTTGAAATGCAATTTGGGTTCCTCCGAAATATCAAACATTGCATCTGACTTTTCTCATCTATAAAAAAACATTTGAACATCTGCAATAATTGATTATGCTTGTCAGCTCCTCGTTTTCTCCACACACCTAGTCGCAAGTCTTCACATTCTTTGTAGGTGATTTGTCTAATGTACAACTTACTACAACATGGTTGCATCAATGTTTCCCTTATATTTTCTGACGATAAAACATATTCTGTTTTTTTTGGTGCAACATAAACAACCACACACTTTTTTTTTAAACTCTAAGGAGTTCCAAAGGATATTGGACATACTTGAGGCTCTCTTTGTAGATCTTCAAAACCTTCATCTGCTTGTGACCATCTTGATCTTGTAGGATCGTTTGTCATATTAGCATCATGTAATATGTTGCTTGTATAATCATGTTCATCAAAATCAAATTTTGAAAAATCTGAATTACGGCAGGTGGATGCATTTGCACTTGAAAAAATTGACAAATTCGATGTACGTTTTGTTTGAATGCCAATTTGAAAATGACGTCTTTTATTTTTGTTGTTATCAACATCCTCTCCAACATCTTCCACACCTGTAAGAATATCCGAGTTGTATGCTAATGCAGATATATTAGTGCGAGTGACCACATCCTCGACATCTGTCAAGATATTTGAATTATAGCTACTTGTTCTTGACATATTACGATCATGAGAAATATCTTCGATTTCTATCAAGATATCCAAGTTATAATTACTTGATCTTGACATATTACGACCTTGAAAAATATCTTCGATTCCTATCAAGATATCTGAGTTATAGTTACTTGATATTGTTGTAATGCAATCATCGTATCTGTTTTCTATATCTACTGATCTTGTCGACGTTCTTTAGATGCTACTCCTTTTTGAACCACAAGGATGGCCCAACATTTTTTTCATGTTGTTTCTATTTGAACATTTAGAATAATACGTAAAGCACTCACTTAATGGTGCAATAAATGATACATATTTTCTCTTTTTAGAGTGTAAACATAGCTTTGACAAACACCAAATCATTGTTTAATTTTGCATGTAGAAAGGGTCTCCATCATCTGTCGTGGCATTCACAATATTTCCTTTTGTTGTAATTGAAGCCACCTTCACGATAACAAGCAAGTTTTTTTTTCACTGGGATAGTAGCCTTTGAATTTAGCAGTGAAAACTACTACCCCTTTAAAATCCATACAATCAACAACGTCATTAATGTTGTAAAATGGACACTTGGCAAGAACGAGTTCATTCATTTTGAGAATATCTGCATTATTCCACAAGCTTTTTTTGCAATGACATCGATGGAAATATAGTTGTAAACGTCACCTAGGCGATCAAAATCGTCGTGAGGGTATGGCAAATGACAATATATTTTAAACACTTTTGAAATTAAAACCACACTTTTATCCATACCAACTTCTTTGAAAAAACATGTTCCACTTGATTCAGCAGTCAAGACATTTCCAAATTCAACCACTTTTTTTCGAATAAATAAAACCATTGGAACATCTTCTCTCAAGCAGTCCATGTAGTGACCCTGAAAAAAATCATAGGTACACTTTATGTTAGGATTTTCAATGCTATTGGAAGTATAATTAGCAAAATTATGAAATTATAATAAATTTGTATAATAAACAAAATTATGAGATTGTAACAAATATTGAAACCTTAGCCCTTAGCTCTTGGCCCTTAGCCAGTGGCCCTTAACTCGTAGCCCTTAGCCCATAGTCATTGACCGTTCCTAGGCCCTTAGCCTTAGCATTTCGCCCTTAATTTATAGCCCTAGGCCCTTAGCCCTTAATCCTCGCCGTTGTCCCTTAGTCCGTAGCCCCTAGTCCTTGACTTTTTTATATGTTTCGTGAACTTTTTTACAATTCCATTTTTTAAGTTTTTTCACTTAAGATTAAATCCTTTCAACGCTTTCTAGATTTTTTTGTAGGATTTCAAGTTTTTTAGAAGGTTTAAGTTTGTATTACGGTTCTTTTAAGATTTAACACCATTTGTAGCAATATTCTTTTTTTCTTCCATTTTCTTATGTTATTTTTTTAAATTTTTATTTTGTTCTTTTATTTTTTTTTCTATTTTTTTATGTTTATTTTTTGTTTTTTGAATATTTAGTCTTTTTTTTGGATGTATTTATTTTTTTATGTTTTTTTTTGTTTTTTTCTAAAATTTACTTTTTTATACTATTTTGTTTTTTTTTTAATTTTATGACTTTTTTATGTTATTTTTTGGTTTCAGAAAATTATTTTTTTGGACACTATTTTGTTTTTTTGTTATTCTATGATTTTTTATGTTATTTTTTGTGGGAAAAAAAAACATAAATAAAACCCCCCTACAATGATAATTTACATTGTCTTTTGAAATTTGTAAGCTTACATATAACAGAGCTACTTACCTCAGATTTTCTTGCTTCCAATTTTTTTGCTAATACAATATGGTAAATAATTTTTTGTTTTTCTTATCCTTTTTATAGTTAAATCTAATTTTCAGTTAAATAATGTTAATATATGTATATATATAAATATATAAATAAACCTCCTCCCCCCCGGCACCCACCAGCCACGGCGAGGGGGGAGGGGGGAGGGGGGATAGATAAACCACCCCCTCCCCGCCCTCTCCCCCGACACCCACCAGCCGCGGCGAAGGGGGAGGGAGGTGGGGGGATAAATTAAAATTTTAGTTTATTGCGGTGGGTGGGCATGGGGAGAAAAAAAATTTAACGGCAGGAAGGGAGGGGGGAGGGGGAGGCCTAGAAATTTAAAATAAAGACATTTTTTTTTTGAATTCCAACCTCCACCCGCTGCGACGGGTGGGCGGGGGGAGGGGAATATAAAAAATTTGAGTCGCTCCAACAATTCGAGTCCTCGGCAATTCGAGTCTTTCCAGAGAAATTTGAGTCTTCCCAGAAATTGAAATTTTTCGCGAAGGTAGCCTTCGCGAAAATTTCATAACGAACTCAAATTTATCAAGAAAGACTCGGATTTCTGACAATTCGAATTTTTGAAACGACCCCCACCTGCCGCAACGAGTGAGCGGAGGGAGGAATATATACAAAAAAGTTCCAAAAATTCGAGTCGTCGAAAATCCGCGATGAGACGAGTCACGAAATTTTCGTGATATAGCCGCGAGTCACGAAATTTTCGCGATGCAGCCTTTGCGATATTTTTGTGCTGAACCCCTGGCGCGCCTATCGCAATGCAGCAAGTCGTGAAATTTTCGCAACAGGTGCGAGTCGCGAAAATTTCGCACCTGTCGCTAGTTTCGCAAGCTGCGAGTTGGAAAGACTTGAATTTACGACGGGTCGAATTTTTGGAATGACCCTCACCCGCTGTGGCGGGTGGGCGAGGAGAAAATTTTGCCAAAGGTAGGCATCGCGAAAATATCACGAATGCTGCATCGCAAAAATTTTGCAACTCGCGGCTACATCGCGAAAATTTCATGAATCGCGACTGCATCGTCAATTTTTCGCGACAAGCGCCTTGTCGCGAATTTTTTGCGATAAAGCCTTCGCGATATTTCACGCTGGACCCTAGTGCGCTTGTCACGAAATTTTCGCGACTCTTGCGCAGGCTGCGAGTCACAAATTTTTTGTGGCAGGCGCGACAGGCGCCTTCGCAAAATTTTCGCGACTCGTCTGTGGCAAAATTTTCACGGATGCGAGTCACAAAAATTTTGCGGCTGCGAGTCACAAAATTTTTGCGACAGGCGCCTTCACAAAATTCTTGTGACTTGCGCTTGTCTTGAAATTTTTGCGACTCGCACCTATCACGAATATTTTGCGACAGGCACCTGACGTGCCCGTTGCGAAATTTTCACGAAGGCCTTCTAGAAAATTTCTAGAGGGCGCCGTTACCGAAATTTTCGGGAAGGCCTTCTAGAAAATTTCTAGAAGGTGCCCATTGCTTCACAATAATTATGAAACTTGTTGGAGATATATTCATCTCCTCCATCACATCTTAAAGCTTTAACTTTGCAAGAAAACTATTTTTCTACATAAGCTTTGAAGATAAGGAAGTGATCAAAAACCATAGCCTTTGAAGAAAGTAGATACAACGAAGTGTATCTAGTAAAGTCATCAATAAAGGTGACAAAACATGTTGCACCACCAATACTTTTAGAAGAGGAAAAATGTACATCTGAATGTATGAGTTCCAATGGATTAGTAGTCTTTATAAAAGACTTTTGATATGGCTTTCTGTGTGACTTTGCAATGGCACAAGTCTCACAAGGCTTGAAATCTTTAAAAAGAGATTTTGGAAGACCAATAGCCTTCTCCTTCTTAAACATAGAAGACATAAATGTAAAGTTGGGATGTCCCAACCTTCTATGCCACAGCTCCTCCTTAGATAACAAAGCAACTTCACAAAGGTTTGCATTCTCATAAGAATTCAACTTAAAAATTCTGCCACATCTAGTTCCATCAGCAAGGATCTCATCTTTTCTATTGATAAAACAAGTATTGGAGTTGAACTTTACATCACAACCATTATCAAGCAACTTTCCCACACTAATTAAGTTCTTTGTAAGTTTTGGAATGAAAAGAACATTAGAAAGTGCAAGAACTTTTGAAGAAGCAAGTTTCAATGGAATGTTGCCAATTCCTTCTATTGGACACTCATGATCATTAGTTGTGTAAATAGATCTCTTGAGTCCTTTGAAAGGTAAGATTGAGTCAAATGACTCCTTTGAATAGCACATATGTGAAGAGGCTCCATTGTCTATGTACCAAGCTCCATCTTTCTTGAAAGGTGATGAAGAAAAACTGGACACCATAAGTGATCCTTCTCCATCACTTGCAATAGAATCTTCTTCAATCTCTTTGGAGAGATTAGCTTGCTTGAGTTGGTTTTTCTTCTTAAAGCAATTTGAGGCATAGTGCCCCTTTTTGCCACAGAAGAAACACTTCACTTTCTTCTTCTTGGTTTTTGAGTTAGAGGGATGAGCTGTTTCATCCTCTTCATCATCTTGATCTTGATCTTTGGCTTTGTCTTTGTTGTATGCTTGAGAGAATTGGTTCTTACTCCTTCCTTTCTGCTTGCCTTTGACAAAGAGGGCTTTGTCACTTCCACCATGTTCAAGTTTGTTCATCCTGGAGAGTTTATAGCTTTGTCTAGATTCTTCAGAAATAAGAATTCCTTGGAGAGTTTCTAGATTAGGTAACTCTTCCTTAATAGCAAAAGACTGAACAAGGTTATCATAGTCATCTCTCAAGCCATTCAGTATGAATTAAACTAGCTCAACTTGGTTAATGGTAACACTAACACAGGAAAGCTCTCTATGTAAATCTTTAACTCTCAGAACATAGTTAGATGCACTCTCTTCACTTCTTTGGAAACTTTGGAAAATCTGATTCCTAAGAGTGAGCATTCTAGAAGTATTCTTTGCTTCATAGATGGTCTTTAGTGCATCCCAAGCTTCTTTGGCTGTAGTGCAAGGTCCTATCTCTCTCAAAATTTCATTAGATACATTCGCAATGTGCTTCGTTCTGGAATGGAACACGGAATCTTTCGTCTGGTGTATTGCAAAGGTGTTGTCCATCTGCAAGACCAGAGGCTCGTTCATTGTTTCACCCAATTCGTCCAGGAACTGCCTTAGCCAGATTATTTCATTGGCCATCTTTGCTGCTACAACATGTTCTGCTTCGCAGGACGACTAGCCTACAACGGTCTGCTTCTTGCTAACCCAAAGAACTGCTGCTCCTGATGCGATGGTGCATCCTCCCAAGACGCTTTTACAGTCGTCCTTGAGAGATGCCCAGCTAGTGTCGTTGTAGGAAAGTATCCTGAAACTTGCACCACGACAATAACACAAGCCATAATCCCTCGTTATTTGAAGATATTGCAAAATTCGTTTTGCAATCTTCCAATGTGTCGAGCCTGGATTTGTGCAGAATTGGCTCATCCTGAATACTGCATAAGCAATATCAGGACGTGTATTGTCAACAAGGTACATTAGTGATCCTATCAACTTCCTGTAAGGTGTGAGATACATCTGTTCTCTCTCTTCCTAAGTCTTTGGATAGCCATCATTCGTCAGCACCATCCCTGCGAGCATTGGAGTGTTCGCTCCTTTGCAGTTCAACATCCCAAAGTCCTCTAGGATCTTCTGGGTGTATCTGGACTGGTGAAGGTATAACTTACCTCCCTTGTAGTCTCTTTCAATTTGCAAGCCTAGGTAACACCTGGCTTCTCCCAGATCCACGATGATTGCCTTTACTTTAGCAATTAGCTGCTCACTCCTGCAAAGTATCAGGGTGTCGTCCACATACATAGCCACAATGATGATCTACCCATCTGTAACTCTGACATATACATTGGAATCAGCCAAGAGAGGCTTGAATCCTAATGATTTCAGGGCTTGATCTTTATTCTTGTACCATTGTCGAGCTGATTGTTTCAGACCGTAGATGCTTCTATGCATTCTGCATGCATATTCAGGAAGTGAATTCGAGACATATCCTGGGGGTTGATCCATGTAGACCTCTTCGTCTAATTCACCATGCAAGAAGGTTGTCTTCTTGTCCATAATGTGGATCCTGAGGTCACAAGCTGCTGCATATGCAAATAACAAATGCAGGGACAAATGTTTGACGACAGGAGAGAAGGTTTCAAAGTAGTCAATACCGTATCTTTGAGAAAAATCTTTCGCTACCAGTCTTGCCTTGTATTTCGTTATATTTTCGTTTGGTCCGTATTTGAGCTTGAAGACCCATTTGCATTTGACAGTCTTGCACTTATGTGGTAATGGCTCCAGCGTCCATACCTAGTTCTTCCTCGTGGACTCCATCTCTTCGTTCATGGCTTGGATCCATCTGTCCTTTTCTGGACCTTCAACTGCCTCCTCGAAAGTCTATGGTTCGCCACTGAACTCGCAGAACTCTTTTGATGTGGGAGCTGAGCTGCCAGGCACATATCTTGATGGCACTCTTCATGGTCTTGTCAACCTTCTGGGAGATCCTTTTGGAATAGCTATGCCTTTGCCCTTGTCTGCTTTGCTCGGTCCGGAACCATCTTGGTTTACAGGAACTGCGGCAGCAGGTTGGCTCTCGAATCTTTCGTTGCTCGAATGGGAGGCGACTCAAAAATCTTCGTTTTCATGTTCGTCCTCTGCTCCCTCTGTCGTTGGTGCTCTAGAACTTTGTAGTTGACAGGATCATCGTTGGCCATTGTCCTGTTCTCATCGAATCTGACATCTCTTTGTAGTATGACGAATTGTTGTCATAACCTACCAAAAATCTCTACTCGGCTTTCTCATCAAGCTTCTTTCGAAGCTTATCAGAAATACGTGCATAAGCTGCATAGCCAAAGACTTTGACGTGAGACAGGTTAAGATTTCCACCCCACCATAACTCATGTGGTGTCATGTGAGGAACACCATACTTGTCTGTTCTGTTCTGGATGTATGCGACAGTAGCTACTGCTTCAGCCCATAATGCCCTTGGAGCATTCGAGTAGGCCATCATGCATCTGGCTGCTTCCATTAGGGTCCTATTCTTTCGTTCAGCAACACCATTGTGCTGCGGTGTGTAGGCTGTAGTTCTTCTGTGAATGATGCCATGATCATTGTAGAAGTTAGTGAAGCGATACGAGATGTATTCGCCACCTCGGTCTGTTATGATCTACTCACTTTGCTGCTTGTACATCTCTCAGTCCAATTCACATATTTTGTGAATTTATCAAGTGCTTCGGATTTATTCTGAATGAAATACACTCTGGCAAATTTGCTGTAATCATCAATAAAGGTTATATAATACTTTGAACCTCCTACTGAGATCACATTGAATGGTCTGCAGATGTCAAAGTGCACTAGCCCTAGAATCTTTGTCATTCTGTAGGAGTCTTTGATGAATGGTGTGCGAGACATCTTGCTCTTCAAACATGCATCACAGGTGGTCGAACTGGTTGCATTCGAGATGTTGGCCCCTGTTATCGCTCCATGATGGCTTGCCTGATAAAGTGCCATTGAGTTCATGTGGCAGAGTCTTATGTGCCACAGAGTGTCTGGCGAGTCGTCATGAGTCTGATGCACCTGATCTGCAGGTATGCGTTTTTTCAAATGATATAGGTTCTCTTTCCTTCTGCCTTGAGCGATGAGAGTACTGGTACTGGCCTAGTCAGAAAATGCCACACGCATCCCTGCATCTGCTATCCTTGCTACAGAGAGCATGTCTTGTTGTAGAGTAGGCACAAACAGAACATCTTCGAGTCGTCTGTCTCTGCCATTTGTGTTGAGCCATAGTGAACCAATACCGTTCACTTGATGTCTAGATCCATCTCCAAGAACTATGAATCTTGAGGGATCTGCACTTCTGAAATCAGACATGATTTGTCTTGATGTCACAAAGTGTGAGGTGGCTCCTGAATCTAGGATCACCTCATGTGTGTCAGATGTTGATGCTACACACACATTTTCATAGATATAGGCGGTCGAACAATTTCTGTTTGTTCTTTCTTCGTCCATTTTCGAGCTCTCGGGCTCCTCGACATAGGATGTTCTCCTGTCGGTTCTGCGTTGACTTGTTTCTCGGGTTCTGGCGGCAATCCATGGCTGCGTGACCCTTCTTGTAGCAATGGATACACTCAATTTTGGGATTGAGCCAGCAGGTATCTATTGTATGCCCGTCTCTTCTGCATCTCACACAAGTTTTCTTGTCTGCACCTTGTTGTTTCGACCTCCCTTTGGTCTTCTAGTTGTCTTTGCTTGTTCCCTCTCCTTGCTGGTCACGATCCTGCCTCTGATTGGACTCTCTCTTAGGCTTAAATTGCTTCTTTGATTTTTCTTTGTTGTCGTGGAGGGCCTGGTCAGAACCATCATTGTGATCAAGATGTTCTCTGGCCTCGACTTCCTCTCGAATCTCGACAATCGCCTTTTCGAGGTTCATGGCGGGATCTTTCATGAGCAGGGTTCTTGTTGTTTGGAATGATCTGGTTAAGGCTCTCAAGAGGTACATGAGCTGCTTCTCAGCTGACATAGCGTTCTCTACTCCAAAGTTATGTAATGACAGAAACATATCCTTCATCTTTCTTACGAAAGAAGTGAGGTCTTTTCCATCCCACTGCAAATTCGTCAGTTGATCTTCCAGCATCATGATTTTACTTCTTGATTTCGTCTGAAATCTGGTGAGTAATGCATCTTGGCTATGTCAGGTATGCCTTTGCCCTTGTCTCCACTTGCTCGTTTAGGACCAGAACACCTGCTCTGATACCAACTCAGAGTTTTGTCGGCAGTGGAGAGCGGTCCAGTAGACGATGTGGCACGTCGTGAGCGATATGTGGGTTCTATTATAGTCTCCATTTGCGTATGGGATGAATGCACTCTTTTTGGTGCCTTTTCGAATGCAGCCACTTTGTGCGTAGCTTGCATCCTCCAACACCCCCACTCAAGCGAGCACAGGGCGAAGGAAACCTCTACTTGCTCATTTAGGACCAGAACACCTGCTCTGATACCAACTCAGAGTCTTTTCGGTAGCGAAGAGCAGTCCAGTAGATGATGTGGTACATCGTGTGCGCGTGCGGGCCGCGTGCGGGATCCCATCCCCACCACCTAGCCACCCCCCATCATTCCCCTTTAATCCCAAAAGGGCTGGTACCAGGGGACAAGGGTACATTGTCTACAATGAGCTTATATGTGGGTTCTGTTATAGTCTCGATTTGCTTATGGGACGAATGCACTCTTTTTAGTGCCTTTTCGAATGCAGCCACTTTGTGCGTAGCTTGCATCCTCCAACACCCCCACAATGAGCTTATATGTGGGTTCTGTTATAGTCTCCATTTGCTTATGGGATGAATGCACTCTTTTTGGTGCCTTTTCGAACGCAACCACTTTGTGCGTAGCTTGCGTCCTCCAACACGCTTTGCATTTCGGCGGCACAAAGAGAGAGAGAGAGAGAGAGAGAGAGAGAGAGAGAGAGAGAGAGAGAGAGAGAGAGAGAGAGAGAGAGAGAGAGAGAGAGAGAGAGAGAGAGAGAGAGAGAGAGAGAGAGAGAGAGAGAGAGACCCATAAGTCTTTATGGATCTTGACAATAGCAAAAAAACATAAATAAACCCCCCTACAATGCTTATTTACATTGTCTTTTGAAATTTTTAGGCTTTTTTATATCAGAGAGAATTGCTACCTACTTCAAATTTTTTTGCTCCTACAATATGGTAAATTTTATTGGTTTCTCCATGCCTTTTTCGTTAAATCTAATCTTCTAAGTTAAGTAGTGTGGGCAGGGGAGAAGTTAAAAAATACCGATGTTTTAAATGCTTTTTTATAAATCCCCCCCCCCCCCCCCCCCCCGTCGCGGTGGGTGGGTGCGGGGGAACATTGACGAAAATGCCATCGTGATATTTTCGCGAGATATCTGGCGTGTATGGCACAACATTTACACCATCAAGATTGCAGCCTCAGCTTTGCTAAAATGATGTACATTTATTACGTTCTCGAGATTCAAAGCTCGTAAGCAGGTGGTGTATGACCTTCAAAGCGAGAATGTCTTTGTTACTCGAATAGAGTTACAGGATGCTCTCGTTGGTGCATCATGTCAGGTGCATGACCAAATAGAGGAGCTGCAATCTCAGCTCCATAGTCAAGAGAGCACGTTCAACCGCGGAAAAGAGTAGGTATATAGATCTTAAATGTTGGTAGAATATAAATCATGCGCTTAAACATGCTTCAAGCTGACAGGATCTTTTGTTTTTCAGGCACACGATGATGACGACGGTGATATGCGGCAGGAAATGAAAACATTGTGTTAGCGGTTGGAAAGTCTTGAAGGGCCAAGTGGTGGCAGCCATATATCTCGTAGGATGGTGCACCCTAATGTTCTAGAGGGTATAATAGACGACCCACTCCAAGATTGTTGTTTCTTCACCACAATTTTCATTCATGGAGTGGGCACTACCAATTACTATGCATGCATTTTTATCACATTGCTTGTCTCGTCCAACATATGATGTTGGATGATAAGTGCAAGTTATGTGATTATAAAATTGTAGAAAATTTATATATCACATTAGACATGCATGATGATTATCATAGAATCCAAGAGATGCTTGCCTTCAAAACTCTGCTTGTGATAGAGCATCAAAATGGCCACTTCAGTGTTCACTTTTTGTACTGAACTTTTTTATTTCACAAATCAAGTATTGGAGAAATTAATTGTCCTTACTTATTTGGATCCTTGGATTTATTTCGATTATTTGTGCAAATCGGTAGTTTTTGTATAAGTGTAACCAAAGTTGCATGAACCCTAAACCCTAAACCAAATGATCACAGATTCATAAACCTAAACACTTAAAACTAAAACTAAACATCTAACTTATCATGGTAAATCACACACAATTTGATATCCAAATTGGTAAATCTCTAATATACTTCTCTTTGGTAAATCAATATAACTTTGTATTTCAACTATATATCAAAAACTTTGTACACGTGTATTTCAATTTCAAAGAAGGTTTCCCATTTTTTTTTTCTCTTGTCGGCTTGTGTAATGCCTTCTTTAAAATCTAAATTTTTATCAACCTCATAGTCTATAGCCACACAATCTAAACGACCACCAAGATCTTCCATCTCTTCTTCTCTTGAAACATCCATCCCCCATGCAAGCATCTCCTCTATATAATCAACACTTCCTATTCTCTTATTACTTGGTGATTAAAATACATGTACACAAGTTTTTCAACCCTATCAGTCAACAATCGATTTCGCAGCATGTTGTGTAGATACTTGTAGGTACTCAAGTTCCTTTATGAACTGGAATTCGTTGCACATTGCGCTAGTATCTTCATAGCAATCGACCTGAGCGCAGGAGTATGTTTCCCATTCAACATCCACCATTTCCAAGCTGGCGTAGTCCTTGACAAATGCTGCACAAAAGAAGAACTAAAAATACCTTTCTTCTCTTTGTACTCTATAAGCTCCCTAACTACTTCCGCTGTAGTGTCCTCGTTGTTATAAAAAGAATTCATCATGTCATAGAAATCACTTATGACTTCCTCGTCAATATCCCCTAAAGATTGATTCTAATATTCAGGGCCCAACAAAAAAGCTGTATTGTGGAGAGGTGTATGTGCCATCATCCATCGCGCGTGAAGGTACGTGCTCAATGTTTCCCACTTTGCCTTGTTGAAAGGTAGTCTCCACTACTTGACAACAGACTGTGGTAACTCACGTGGATCATTTAGGCTCTCTTGTATATTCCACCAAGCGATCACATACTCCGTCCCAAAAATGAGAGTCTGCAAGCTTTGAATGCAAGATTTTGACTTTCAATTTCACTCTCATCACTTGATCCGCCTCCCAATCAGAGAATAGTGTACAGACAAAAGTCTCCATGATTTTGTTTTTATTTTGGAATAGTGATTCAAGGTGTAAAAGTGTGTGCAAAATCTCGTTTCAATGGGTAGTTTCAGTATGCATACCATGCGTTGTCAAAAAATGTCAAGAATTCTTTGACATTTCATTACAAACTTGACTTTGACAATCATCTATGTTGGTTTTGAACCATTGGGTATCCTTGTTTTTGTACCAAATCATGCAACACAAGATTCAAGCTATGTGTGTTACACCCCGATCTATATATGTGTGGATAACGAGCTTCCAATATTCTGCCAGCAGCTCAACAATTCTTAGCATTGTCCATCACCACCTGGACAATGTTAGTTGACCCAATCTCATCTCAACAAGTTTTTTTAATGTAAGTGCCAGTTTGATTTCACCGGAACTATCCACAACTTTTATAAAAAATTCACCAAGAGGACAAACCATCGTGATGTTTATCAATGGATGTCGTTGCACATTTGAACATCCATCACTTACGATGGTACATTCTGATGATCCAATGTGGTTTAAAATCAATATCTCAACTCCTTGTTTGACATTTGCATAACATTTGTCGAGAAATTGATTTCTCATTTGATGATATGAGGGAGGGCAAAATCCAGGTCCATATTCTACGATTTTGTGCCACGCACTTTTCCATTCGTCATGACTAACCATGTACACACACTAAGAAAATTCCTGGTAATAGATGGGTTACTTGAGATAAGCCTATTATTGGCTTCCAACATGACTCCACTGATGTAGCCATGTAGCAATGACTCGATACTCTATTTCAACCTATTTCAATGCACAAAGCACTCCTTTGAACAACAACAAATGTTTTCAAAAGTAATTGACAAAGATATGAAACTACTCAATTCTTTTCTAGCACTTATACCAAGCAAACTTAACACATAGAATAGTGAAATCTTGATCAATCTGTGATGTATCCTCAATCTAATGACTTTTACAACTTCCTAAGATTGAAACACACTTAAATGAAGTTCGGTAACCTCACAATCTAGAAATTCAGTCAAAATTAGGGTTTTGACAAAATCACAAAAAATTGATATTTCAATTGCCAAAAACTTGATATGCAATCTAGTAGCTGTTAGAAATCCATAAATCATAATATGGATGGACAGACTAGGATTCGAACCGAGGACCTCCCTCATATAGGATGGGATGCTCTACCACTGAGCTATCTGCCCCGTTTGATAGTTCTCTCTAGATTGTGGATTGATATTCCAACACCCCCCCTCAAGCCACACTTGGTTGGGGTCCTAGCTGTCACCTGCCCCACAACTTGGGCCACCTAACCATGGCTTCGACACCATGAACTCTTAGGTCTAACTTGGCTCTGATACCATGTTAGAAATCCATAAATCATAATATAGATGGACAGACTAGGATTTGAACCCAGGACCTCCCTCATACCGGATGGGATGCTCTACCACTGAGCTATCGGCCCTGTTTGATAGTTCTCTCTAGAGTGTGGATTGATATTCCAACAATAGCCACCACTTAGGCTTTTCTAATGATCCAAAAAGTCAGTCAAATCCCACATTTCTCGTGTGAAATCAAAATTGATCAATAATATAACCCTATTTAGAGTTTTGATCTACAAAAGACCCAATCTACATATGCAAGAAACTCGATTTTGGTGTGGAATCCAATCTTGCATGCTATAGCATTGATATCTTCTCCAAATCATTGATAGATGTGAATGTTTCCTTCATAACCTGAAACACAATCTCTGATACCATGTGAAATATCTGAGATCCATTAAGATCTAATCTACAAAATGATCTTGGTTTAGAAAGACAACAATTCACCAATCTTGCCAATGTAGAAAAATCAGCATCTACACTAAGAATGAGATGCAAAGTCTAATAGCTATTGATCAAACATAAACTAAAACATAAAAAGAAGTTGTTGTCTGTACTATAACAGTAAGCTATTGTATTTCACACATGTGGACATGAAAATAGCAATTAATAAACATTCTACACATAGAATTGCGAGATATCACAAGTATAGTGCACCAATGGATAGTAGAACCCAAGAGAGCCATGTATAAGCATGAATGAGATGAGAGAGAGAGAGAGAGAGAGAGAGAGAGAGAGAGAGAGAGAGAGAGAGAGAGAGAGAGAGAGAGAGAGAGAGAGAGAGAGAGAGAGAGAGAGAGAGAGAGTAATTCCTCTCCCCATGAGTTATATCCTTTTATAACAGGTCCAAAACCTAAATTCCCACTTGGTTTCTCTCCATAATGAGATCCTACTATTTTTGGAACTAGATTCAATGTACCCAACTTTCAAATTTGAATCTACTAAAACTCGACTTCTACATTTTCTCACACTTTCAAAAAGTGTCTATTCAAATGATTTTAGACTAATATAACATTGAAAAGTCAAACTCTAAGTCTAATATGAAATTGGCCTCAATTGCCAAATAAACAAATGTAGCAAATATGACTAAACTCTCACATTTAGTACATAACATCCATTGGAGCATGTTTGTACTCTTAGTGGAGTTAAACACAAGTACTTCAATGATTTGAATATGTCCACACAGAGTCTTCACCTCAACTCATCCATTTTATGCCAAATTAGTAACTACAGGTTGCCTAGTAACAATAATAAATGGCTTGAAAATTAGATTGTGTGGATTTTTTCAATCCAAATTGGATGAATTCCATAAAAAATGGTGTTCCTATAGCAAGAAATAAAAAATGTGACTTGGAAAGATCTACTTCACGCACACATGACAACACAAGAAAGGTAAAACAAATAAAAATTTCAATGGATTTCAATGTGAGACAACTTTGGAAATGACACTGTTTGTCTCCACTCTATACTACTAATCATTCTCTCAATGTCTCTTGATAGGTGTCATGACAATCTCTAGCACATTTTCAGATGCATGACATATGATGTCCAAGCCATGAAACATGATGTGAGAAATCGATGTCTAAACATTTCTTCCTTATATGATATTGTGTCCACTTTTATTTTTATTTTTTTTTGAATATTAAAATTAGCTTTTCATTTTCCAATATCATAAATGACTTGGACACCATAGCTTGTGCCACTATATCATGTGAACCATTCACAACCATTCAACTTTCTCATGTAAAACAAATTATAATCTAGGTTTAGGGTTTAGGGTAAAAATTTTATTTCAAAATATTTTCTAAGTAAAAATATTATTTCAAAATATTTTTTGCAACCTCCAATCATAGCATGCCTAAATTGCAACCTTCAAAAATCTTAGTTTGGATCAAACAACCAAAGAATTCCACCCCAAAAAATTAAAAAACAAAATTTTTTGGCAAAATCTTTGGCACATCAACATGCTATCTTTGGACACTAAAAAATAATCATTTAAAAAAAAAATTCCTACTTTTTGTATTCCATTGTGAGATTTTTAGCTATGTATCAAACCACAATTTTCAATGACAAAACATTTAACTAGTGAGAAAGATCATAAAGATGAATCTTCTATAGATTCATGAATTGATTTTAGTTTGGATCAAAGATGTCAAGCAAAGTTTTTTTCTCTCATATTTTGACATGTGAACCAACTCAAATTGATCCATTGGCATTAAAAAAGGTCCATCTCATATGTGGTTGCATAAAAAAGTTGAAAGATCTATGCTAACGTTTTTATTATTTCATAATACATCTTTGGTATTTGATTATGAAAAAAGAATTCTTTATCAAAAAGATTTTGGAAAGACAAAACATCAAAGCTCCAAAATCCAACAATGGTGATAATCAAATTTGAAGTTTTTCAATATATGTAACAAACATAGAAACCAACTCCCAACCTCAATATTACTTCTAAATAGAGTAGATGAGAAAAAATGTAAAACAAGCTTGTGTTTATACATTTATCTTATGTTGGTAAAGCTATTTATAATGCTAGAGCTTGTGTGAATAGGTTGCCAACTAAGGCCTTAGATGGCATTCAATCACATATTTCATTATTTGAAAAAAAAAATTGTATATATTTTTGGAGTGACTAGTTACATAATTCACAAGAAGCTTTATCTAAGAATTCAATGAGACCTATGAAATTTGTTTTGATAAGATGTACTAGCAATATTAAGGTAGAAATAAGTGTGGTTCAAGAAAGAAGAGTGTTCATGCTTGTAGTGAGGGGCTTACTCACAAGTGGAGAGAAAATGAGTGAATATGAGAGGGAAGAAAGTACTCAAATCCAAGTCTTGTTGATATTTAAGATACTTATGATGTTGAATCATTAGCATATCCATCACCTAATCTAAGGCATGCACCTAGAGAGAGTATTTTTACTAATATTGGTTTGGTGACTTTTATTGTTGAGTGTTCACTTGCAAAATGTTGAAAAGATCTTGGTGTGTCAAAAAATAAAAAATCTCATCACGGATCTTGGTGATAATAAAAAATTGATGAATTTGATCAACAATGGCAAGGACTAGAGCTAGCAACCCAACCTGGGTATGAAAGACATGATGGTGATTTGTTCACTTGCAAATGCATTTGAAACATTTCTACTCTTGGATTCATCTTAGATGGACATTGTTTTTCATCTGCTCTTATGGATTCCTACTTTATTCATTTTGGCTTAGGAGATTAATAAGCTTGGGAGAACACTATCTCAATTTTGCCATGTACATGACTTTGGAATCAAAGTCATAAAAATGAAAGTTATTTCTTCTTTCATAACTGATATGAATGGTAGTTCTTTCATCTACTTGCTCTTGGGTGTTTTCGAAGCAAGTGGGAGAGAGAGAGAGAGAGAGAGAGAGAGAGAGAGAGATATGGGTTATATAGGTGAAAACTACACAATCAACTATGCAATCAATCGATTACCTTCAAGATTGAAAACATCCATTCAAAGTCCTCTACATTACATAATGCAATTTCAATCATCTAAGCAAATATCATAAACTTTAAATTCACCAAACATTAACAAACAATTCAAAATTTTACATTACATTAAGGGAAATCTTTGCACATCTCTTTTTTGTTATCAAAAGTACAAATGATTGTATTTATAAGAGATTAGACATAAGAACTTGGTTTGTCTACTATAAAGCACCACATTCACATAAAACCTCATAACATTTATGCATAATATGCACCTAAAAAAAATTTCAATTACCATTTTGCCTTATCCATAAGAAAAATTGAAGCAGCCAACGTGGCTATCATTATGGCTGCTTAGTGTTTGTATCTATCTCTTTTAGATCAAGTGATTGTGAGAAATCAAATGCAAATGATGGTTACGAGTGTCTGTATCAGCCCACCAAAGTTAACTCTCTTCCATGGCCTTCGAGCTCCAACGATCAACATCAAAAGCTACTTGGAAAGGATCTTTAGGTACGCAGACTGCAATCCTTCGTGCTTTGTGGTCGCTTACGCTTACATTGACCATTTCCTTGAGAAGCAGCTCGACATGCTGATTACTCATTTTAATGTGCATCGCCTTCTCTTTACAAACATCATGGTAGCAGCTAAAGTCTTGGATGATACGTAAGTATTGTTTCATCACCTTCAATAAGTGATCTATTGTCCACTCTATGCCAAGTACTTAACCATGGAGCATTGAACACAGGAGCGGCTGCAATAGGTACATTGTCTGATGGTGTGCACTCGGCCCGGATCAACGTGGCTGCTTGGTATTTGTAACTGGTGTGCACTCGTTTCTTCACCGATTGGTGAGCGGTTTGAAGCAGTATCTCACTTGTGTAGGGCGACCTCAAAGGAGCTAGCATCTGCAAGAAGAACCTCAGAGCAAGGTGCACAAATTGCCAAGAAAGCTGAGAAATCATATCAGCTAGGTTTTTGGCTTGAAAAAGGTGGATCTTTCTCCACACACAGTGTTTTTTTGGAGCTGTAAATTTCTGCAACAAGTCGCCTCACACGTGCGAACTGATAGCTAGCAACTATTGGTAGCCACACGGTCGATCTGTACAGTGCCGTGGAGCAGGTAGGGCGCAGGAGCTGGTTGTCCAGGATCAGCCATAGCCGCCATAGCCGTGGGAAGGAGAAGCTTGCGTGAAGAGAGAGAGGGAGAAGTTTGATCCCTGAGGCTGTAAATGGGTATTTACATTAAACACATAAAAGTGAAATAGCACATCACTCTTTCAGATGATTTTATGATCGAAGGTGGCAATTAGGATGTGGACGCCCTTCCATTAGCAAGAACCTTAATCTCTTGTTTTTTTCAACTGAACCTGGCATCACTTTGGTAGTCTGAAGGCTTAGTCTGACTGCCTTGTTTTTTAACTTGATAATGTAACAAGAAAATCAAAAAGTCTTTAATACGTTTCAGATGTCTGAAATCTCCAAGAAGAAACTAGCACTTGCAAAAATAACGAATTCAATTGGAAGAAGATAACAAAACCAACAAAGAAGTGAAACATAATATATATAGCTCACCGGAACCTGTAGAAACAATGCATTCATTTGAAAGACGATCATAAAAAAAACAAACTCATGAAATATAATGTCAGAGAGGCAAATGGTCCATATACTACCAATGTGATCTGTGAAAGTAAATCCTTGTGGTGAGACAAGGGGACAAGCCACCATACCCTTACAATGGGCTAAATTATCGTACATAATGTGGGTTACAAAAATCTTAAAAAAAAAGAAGAAAATCATTTTCAATAATTTGTTAATGGTTCCATCTATGAGAGCTACGTATTCACAAGATTCCATCCATGAGAACTCTTTATTTTGAGGATTTAAATTATAGCCAATCAAATTTGTAGAAAATAATGAGGGCTTATTATTATGCCAACTCAATTATTCTCTCTCTCTCTCTCTCTCTCTCTCTCTCTCAATGTTAATGCTTTTTTTTCCTTCATCTTTTTCCCAATGTTGCTTTAAAAAAAATTGTCCCAAATTTTTTGGGCAGCTTGTCAACATTATGTTGGAGGTATGCATGAAGAGTTGTGATCTATTTATAGTTAACCTACCTGGAGATTGCATGGGTTCATGCACAGGATCATACTCTTTATTTATTGAGGTAGTGATTATTATAAAGAATTGTAAAACATATCTATCTTGCATATGTTGATTTTGGGAGTTCCACCCATGTGAGTTGATTGTACATATCCAAGGTGTGTGAATTGAGCACATATCCTTGTAGAATAGGCCAAGTTTGGGTTAGGTAGATCAAGTTCCAATGACATGCATAAAGTCTAGTTGGTCTAGTATGACATGCATGTAGATTTACACATGGAAATGGTCTAATATGGCCTTGTAGAAACTCGAGCCATCATAAATGCATTATGTCCTAAGTTTCCATTGTGACATGCAAGGCATGCAAATATAGTAATGGACACATACATGTAGTTTTGTATTTCTCTTGTTGAGAAATTGACATTTGGAGAAAGTAGGTAGAAGTTAGGTGCAATCTTTGCATGCAAGCTGTTAGATGTCAATATAGTAGTAGTTTACACTTGAATAGGTGTAGGGAATGCATTGAATGCTAGTAGTACCACGAATTTTGGCTCTCCTATATATGTACATATGATTCTCATTCATTTCGAATGATAAATCTGATGAGAATCAGTCACAGTCGCGAAGCTTTCGCAAAGGAACCACGTCGACTCTCTTGCGCTCGGATGGAGTTCAGATGCGATCGTTGGACATTGCCAGCTGAATCACTCCTATAGTCCTCTTGAATGTAGTCAGGCACTGGTGATCTACATTTATAAAATTAATGCAGCATTCAACATAGTTTCAACCAAGGTTCGGAATTCAAATGAACAAGAAAAACTCAGACACATGATTAACAGCAGACGCATTTGCATTCGAGATCAGACACAACGAGAAAAACATCTATATTGATCTGCAAGCACTGCATGCAAATCCACGCAGTACGTTGGCGTGGGAGAAACACAGTTCTCTTACGAGCAATCGTCTCGCTTTACTAGCGGACAGTTGGATCTACAAATGACATAATTGTCTTCGCACGTAGGCGGACATGTATTCTGTATTTTGTCTTGATTGCTTACTTGCATCAGACTACTATATTACACTGTGTGTGTACTCTGTTGATCTATATGTCAAGTATCATCCAGTAAGTATAGTCACTCTATGTAAATCTAAGATTAGAGTGATTAAGCATCTACAACTAATCAGGGAATTACAGGAGTGATAGATTAGCCATGACCTAAAATGTATCTGTTGACGTCATGCCATCAGATCAGATATTTGTACTTCTGGGCACTTGTGTGATCTTTGCTGGTACTCTTTGGAGCATGAGGGCAAAACGGGTGTCGCAACATTTTTCGTGTCGCATCATTGGTTCCCTTTCCATTGTTGGTTCCGTTTCCATCGTTGGTTTCATTTTTGCTCGTCTGCTTTTCTCTCATACTGGACCGCAAAAGATTCTCGTGCCAAACTGCAAAAGATTCTTGAACCTTTCGTGTTCGCGAACCGTTCGTCTTCGTCTCCTTTGACTTTCGTGTTCGCAAAACTTTTCGTGTTTTGTGTCTCCTGACTTTCGTGTTCGTGAACATCTTCGTCAAGCCGAGGGCTGAAAGCTAGCAAGGCTTTGTAAACAGAAACGTTTTGTTTCTTCAAATCCCTCTCAAAGCATGATAGCTTTACGATCCCTAGACTGCTCCGTTGTCTCTCAAAGAGTCCTTTGTCCAGGGCTTTAGTGAAGATGTCAGCAACCATGTCTTTCATTCCGATGAAGGTGGTCTACAGTATCTTCTTTTCAATTAGATCCATGATCAAGTGGTACTTGATCGCAATGTGCTTCGTTCTGGAATGAAACACGGGATCTTTCGTCAGGTGTATTGTAGAGGTGTTTTCCATCTGCAAAACCAGTGGCTCATTCCTTGTTTCGCCCAATTCGTCCAGGAACTGCCTTAGCCAGATTATTTCGTTGGCCATCTTCGCTGCTGCAACATATTCTGCTTCGCAGGATGACTGGGATACAATGGTCTGCTTCTTGCTGACCCAGAGAACTGTTGCTCCTGATGCGATGGTGCATCCTCTTGAGACGCTTTTACAATCGTCCTTGAGAGATGCCCAGCTAGCATCATTGTAGGAAAGTATCCTGAAACTTGCATCACGACAATAATGGGTGAGGAACTATGTCCTAAGTACCTCTCTAAGCAAGAGATTCAAAACCGAATCTCTATCTGGATTTCCAAATCTTAGATTTATTGTATATTGGCACATTGGAAATCTTATCAGCATGTGGAAAGACAAATAGATTTGAGGTTGTAGAAGGGGAGAAAAACTACCAGTTCGCTATGGAGGTTGCTCTTGGTTGGACATTGTAGTAGATGACAAAATATCGGTTTTGCTTTCCTCCTACAAAAACTCATCTCATATCAGTGTCTTTTGCATTATGAAGCTGGTGAATTGCATGGTAATGTAGAAGTTTGCAAGAAACTTCTCGAGTGAGCAGCAGGTTTAACTGTTGGGTGCTATGCTGCTCGTGTTGTGGTGTCGTGAGGATCCTATCAGAGTCATAACTAACGTGTCGGGCAGGTAGGATCTTCTTGGGTTGTTTTGGACGGTCTTTGAAACTATGTTTTCTGACACAGTCGGGACACTCGGCGTGGTACTTGGTCTTGACTGGGCAATCAACCATGAAATGGCCGGTTTCATCATAGATGAAACATCTATTGTCCAATGGCCCTTGTATAATGGCATAGCCATCTTGTATGGCTCTGGAGCTTCTGGTGGATATTTATAATGAGTCAAGAAATTTCCAGATTGTGATGGTTGTTCTTCATATTGTTGGACAGTGTGTGCTTGGATAGGCTGATCACATTTCTCTGAAATGCAACGATTTCATAGTTCAAAAGTTTAACTATTTTTAACACAACTTCGGCTCTTTGCGAAAAATATGAAGAGAGAGAAAATCACGAAGGTCATCTATTTTTCATGCGTTAAGCTATTTTAAAGACATCACCGTCTTTTTGGGACACCTTCGGCCACTTTTGAAAAATGCGAAGAGAGAAAAAAATCCTGCAGGTCGTCTAAACTAAACGAGGAACATTCCAGCGACGTCCTCGTCCACGTCAACAATGCTAAATTATTGACCATATATACTGTGTACAGTTGTCACAAAAGGCATATACTTCCAAGTACAACGGCTTTCCTAATTAGGTGACAAGCATTCAATGTAATTAATACATGGATGAAGTCTATAAATAGATCATCCAAACATAGATTACGGGTTGCTCCGTCCATGAGACACATTGTTTGAGCATCCCAATTACGCCGCCATTTTTTGTTGTAATTGCTATTTTGTATTGTGCTTCAGTGTAATATAGTAGCAGCTTGTTTTTATTTGTGTACAACTAGATGAATGCCTGTTGTGAATGAATACATTTTCATTGTTGTTTGATCGCGCTTGTTTACTCACATTGATCAAAACACGGACATCAACGACTCCTCAGTTTCTGATTAGACAATGGCTATCTTTGATGCCTGAGGAACTTGCGTTATTATATTGCTCTTCCATTTATTTCAGAACTATACTTCACGTTGAATCTGATTTTAATATTACCACATACAAATCATCTCTGATCTCTTCGGTGGACTGTACTCTTGTTTCAGAGTATGAATTAATTTTTAAGATCCTGTTGGGCAATTAGAACACTTAAAGTTGTGATTACATTTAGCATAAGTTGTCTATTAGACTGTTAGCAACTGATTAGAATGAGAGAGCTGTTCCGCAATATTCTTGCTCTCTTCTTTGTTCACGTTCTTCTATCTCCCTTGCCCCATCAGATTGGTATCAGAGCCTAGCTCAAATAAACCGAGAGATTAAGTTTGTTTATTTGTATGCTATTATCATGTCTCATATAGCTAGCTCTTCATCTTCATTACTAAGTCAAGCTAGAGTCATTGACAAGTTCAATGGTTCTAGCTTCTACATTTGGAAGTTAAAACTTAGAATGATGTTGATAGATAGAGATCTTTGGGATGTAGTAGAAGGTGCAGACCTGAAACCAGAAGATGGTGATTAAGCAAAGGCCTGGAGGATCAAAGATCAGAAGACCCTAGCATGTATCACACTCAATCTGGTCGACTTTCAAATATCTCACGTTACCACAGACAAAACCTCTAAGGAAGCACTGGACTTATTATCAAGTCTTTATGAGACTCACGACGTGACCACGAGATTACATCTTAGAAGGAAGTTCTTTACTCTTAGCATGTCTGATTCTACTGCCATCACTTCTCACATCAACAACTTCAAATCTCTGTTAGATCATTATCAACTGTAGGATGTTCTATTCAAGATGATGATGCCATTGTGACCTTGCTTTCTTCTCTTCCAAAGTCCTATGAGCACTTTGTGGTGATGATCTCCACACAACCCGACTCACTCTTCAAAAGGTGATCAGTCATCTTCTTCAAGAAGAAATGCGGAGAAAGACCAGCAACCTGTCCATCAAAGACAAATCCAAGGAGTGTCGCATTAGGATCTACAACGAGGCAAATAAGCAACAACAATAGCAGCAGCAAGACTCCTCCAACATGGCAGAATTCAGGGAGTCAGATACACATTTGTTAATGGCTTACAACAGCAGCGAATACTATGATAGCTGGTACCTGGACAGTGGCACTACCCAACACATGACCTCTCACAAGGAATGGTTTACGGAGTACACAGCTTATAGCAGAGACCAATTTATCTACCTCAGAGATTCTAGCACCATACGCGTGAAAGGCAAAGGATCAGTGAAGATCAACTTCAACAACGATCTGTCCATTTGTGTTCCTAGCATCTTTCATGTTCCTCATTTGTCAAAGAACCTGTTATCAGTCTCTAAGATAACTGATGAAAGCTACACTATTACTTTCTCATTTGAGCAGTGTACAATACTCGGGGAAGATACTACTCTGACTACATGCACCAGAGTCGGAAATCTTTACGCACTCTCTAATACAGTTGCATTAGCTAGTATCTCTAATGAAAATGTAAATGACAGTGCTCTGTGGCATAGTCGATTTGGACATGTGAATACAAGTCTCTTTCTTATATGTGTGTGGTTTGAATTTTTTGTCTTCATTAGATAGGAAATCTTTCTTTTGTGAATATTGCATCTATGGGAAGCACTCTAGAAGCAAGTTTCCAAAATCACACTCCATCAAAACAAAGCGTGCATTAGATCTTGTACATAGTGATCTTTGTGGTCCAATGCCAACTCCGTCATTAGGAGATGCAATCTATTTTATCACTTTCATAGATGATTATTCTAGATGGTCTACAACCATGTTCATTAAGCACAAATCTGAAGCCTTTGAATGCTTCAAGATATTCAAGGCCATGGCTGAGACACAAACATCTAGGAAATTAAAGGCACTTTGAACTGATGGTGGCGGCGAATACATCTCTAATGAGATGTCCGACTACATGGCTGAAAATGGTATTAGAAGACAGTTCACCACTTCCTATTCACCTCAACAGAACGGGATTGCAGAAAGGAAGAATCAAACTCTTCTCAACTCAGCCAGATCCATGCTACATCAAGCACAGCTACCTGCGAAATTTTGGGCAAAAGCTACTGCCACAACCTCTTACGTGCAGAACAGATCCAGCACCAAAGTTGTCAACAACAAGACTTCCTATGAAGTTTGGCATGGGCACAAGCCTAGTGTCAACCATTTAAAATTCTTTGGTTGTATATGTTTTGTTCACATTCCTAAACAGCTTAGGATGAAGCTGGATCATAGGAAAAATAAATGTATTTTCATTACCTATCTTAATAAACATAAAACTTATAAAGTTTATGATCCATCCGCCAATGTGGTATTTGTCTCTAGGGATGTAATATTTCAAGAGCATACATACTATGATTTCAAACAACCATCAATAAATGATGCTATGTCATTTCATCCTATTTAACGTAGCATGGATTCTTCCAACGTTGATGTTCCTTCTACAGAACCTGCAGCTACAGCTACAAAAGTCGAGCAGCCGACAGTACCTGTCATCAGACCAGACCAAGCTAGCTCGAATAGATCTGAAGATATTCAAGAAGAAGCATCATCGCATCTGGTCAACCCAACGTCCGCAGATCCTCACGGACTCGGACAGTTCCTGAGATGTATGCACCTTAATCATTCTGGACTTCATTAGAAGAACCAGAGAGCCTAGCCAAAGCAATTATCTCCAAGGATGCCTTGAAGTGGCAAGAAGCTATGGAAAGCGAGTACAACTCACTTTTGACAAATTAGACCTGGACATTGGTCGACTTCCCCACTCACGAGAGAGTTATCGACAACAAGTGGATCTTCAAAAGGAAGACCAACTCTAATGGTTCCATTGCAAAATGGAAAGCACGGCTGGTGGCTAAAGGATTCACTCAAGTCCAAGGAGTGGATTATCAAAGAATTTTCAGTCCTCTTCTCAAGATGCAGTCAATCAGGACTCTGATTGCGTTAGCAGCTGCGAAAGACCTCGAAATGCACCAAATGGATGTCAAGACAACATTTCTCAACAACAATGTCAAAGAAGAGTTGTATACCTTCCAACCGGAAGGATTCAAAGTCAAAGGCCAAGAGCACAAAGTGTGCAAGCTGCACAAAGCAATCTACAGTTGAAACAAACCACAAGAGCATGGTTCGATATAATCAGCTCTTATCTCATTCAATTAGGACTTTCAGCTGACTGTAATGTTTATTCAAAGCATATAGGCACCAATTCAGTTCACATAGCTCTTTACGTAGATGATGCATTTATTTTGTTTAACGACACTTCTCTTTTGCACACTACTAAGAGTGATCTGTCAAAGAAATTTGACATGACTGATTTAGGAGCTGTTCATTCTTTGTTAGGAATTCACATTACTAGAGATAGACTTCAAAAGAAGATCTATCTTAGCCAGCAGGCATATCTAAAAGGCATTTTAGAAAAATTTCATATGTCGGATTGCAAACCAATTGATACCCCAATGGATCCAAGTATAGTATTGACTAAACCTTCTTGTGCTGAGACTGATAGTGAAGTACTCGACTCAGCGAAGTACCCTTATCATTCACTAATTGGATCTCTAATGTATGCAATGATGTGTATTAGACCAGATTTAGCATACACTGTCAGCACGTTAAGCTTATTCATGTCTAATCCTAGGATCTCTCATTAGAAAACATTAAAGAGAGTGATGAGATATATTCAGGGAAGTTTAGACCACATTTTATGCTATGATGGAAATGCTATTGACCCACTCGTCCTACGAGGCTACTCTGACTTAGATTGGGGAGGAACTGTCTCTACCAGAAAATCTACCTCCGGGTTCTGTTTCTATTTGGCGGGGAGACCGGTTTCATGGAACTCAAAGAAGCAAAAATCAGTTGCACTTTCTTCGACAGAGGCAGAGTACATCGTAGCATGTCTGTCATGCCCATGACTGGTCTCAGGTAGCGTGTCCAAACTAGGGACCGATAGACCAACAACCCGTAAGTTAATTGTGACTATAAGGGAATTGGGGCCCTTATGTGTACATGGTCATAATTAATGGTTGTAGGCCTAAGTACTTGATGGTGGATTTGTATGGATCTATCAGTGAGTCATTGGAGAACTGGATGACGTGGCCCAAATAGGCTGCAGAGGTGTCCAGTGAGGTGTCACAATGCACTACTAATGTTGCATGGGCCTTGGAGGGTATAAGTATACCTATTGGGCTCTCACTAGTGTACGCTTGATAGCATGACCGATGGCAGGATGTTGTTGGTGTGATGCCTCATTCCTCTCTGAGTGATTGATCCATAGCTTGGGGGCTAGATCCATCCGATCTAGGTTTGATTGGGTTGGTTTGTCCACCATTAGGTTCCCTTGTATTGCTTGTGATTGGCATGCTTAGGATAGGATCCTTGGATTGAGGACTTTATATTGGTATTAGAGCCAATTCTGAGCATGTTTTTGCCATTGATTGGTGTTCAAATGGAAATTTCAAATTGTGTGGGAGTTTTTCGTTGTGTGGGAGTTTTCTCGCCACTGTTTTGAGAAATCAGTGGAGTAGCAATGACTGGTGAAAATTCGAATTCTTCTTCCCAAAAATTACTTTTTTGAGATGCATTCGGTTGTTTCGGTACTTATAGCTTTTATAAAGTTCCATAACATTCTCACCCAAGGTTGAGTTGTTATAAAATCAGGGGCTACTTGTAGTCATTACAGACTAGGTTTTTTTAAATGCAGGTAAGGTTGAATTTAATGGCCTCAAAAACTGTATAAATTTGATCTGGTTGCGTCGACATGGTTTTTCGGTAGTAAAATGGCTTTGATACCATTTGCTAAATTCATTGGTATAATTTTAATAAGCACATTACGCATATCTATGGACATTGCTCGATTAGAAAGTTATACCCGTAATGATTTAACCGAACATAAAAAAATTTCAAATTTTTTTGGTTTTTCATTTGCAAAAAAGATGGAATGAAATTCCAGTTAGGGGTGGCAAATGGACATTTGGCCGACATCACTCGATAGTGATGACCCCTAAAAATATCTAATGCATAGTTCACATTTTTGGACAATTTTGTGTTGGAATTTCATCTTAGCAACAAATAGAAAAACCCGGATGCAAAATCTATTCAATAGTTAACCATTATGATTTACAACTTGGGCTAATAACCGGAAATTGTTCCGGTGAGATGGAAAGGACTTTCAGGTACAACTCATGTGTCTTCTAAGAATTGTGATGCACTCTTATGATAGGGTATGGTCTTTGGAATTTGGAGAGTTGAGATTGGTGAATCATAACTCAGATTCTAGGATATATATAATCCATAGGAGAGGATAGTGTTCATACCCTGGATGAATAAACAAGTTAGTGAAATTTTGGTACGACTGATCACCTTACCAAATCGACTATGTTTATTCGGGTATAGACCAAGAAGTTATAGAGTGGCTTTACAAATTACCAAAGTGACATTAGGAACATTCACGTTTTGAAGTTCACTGGTCACTTTTTGGTCGGTGACTCTAAAGCTTAAATGTTCTTCTGATCATTGGTTGTTGCCTATGTGAGGGTATCACATTCTTTTATTGAGTATAGGACAAGAATTTGATGAATTATGATTGACGAGTCATAGCTCAAATTCTGATTATATTTGATTGTATAAAAGAAGGATTACTTGTGTGATCAGAAGATCAGACAAGATATGTATTCATATTTTGATAGCAATCTCTTCGGAGAGGAAGTTATCTTTGATGGAGATTGAGTTATAGTAAGCATTTTGCTATCGATTATAGCCCGTTTATGCTTATGTATGGATTTGAGCCTAGGTCACCCATTGCGGTGAGACTCGGTCGATCAAGTTTCATAAAGTAGTAGATTTCCTACACGATATGCAAGAAATGCTATGAATTGCACGTGAGAATGTCCAAAGTGCACAGGATAGGACCCGACATTATGCAACTACAAAGATCACTGAGAGACTTCCAAGTGGGAGATTGGGTATATCTAAGAATCCCGAAGGATTCAAGTGTAATTGTTGGCTGATTCTGATGAATCCCCAAGATACTCAGCCAGAGCTACCCAAGAGCACCTCTCTGAGAAGACGAGAAGAACGAAGATTGAGAGCCGAGAAATACTAGTCAGGAATGACAAGCAAGAACTGTGTAAGTCTCATGGTGAATCCCGAAAGATGGAATGACCATGTAGGAACTAGTATTTCTAGGCAAATGTAATAAATACAAGTAGACCCCTCTTAAGGAAAGTAGAGTGAGCCACCTTTTGATGGTGACCTCTAGTGGAGAGCGTAATTCCACTTATAATTTGTAAATTGTGGAAATTCCACCAGGATGCCACCTAAGGAGCTCTCTTGCTTATTTAAGAGACTCCCTCTTTGAGAAGAGGAGCTTTTTGTGTATTGTATCAACTCCATGTTGAAATGAGAAGAGCCTCCATGATTTTTGGTGCATCCATTGAGCTCCTTGATCATGCTTGTTTCTTGAGTGAATGCATTCATGATCTTGCCCTTCCCTCCTATGAGTGTGGTTGTGGATTGTAGAGTGGATTAGATTTCCTGCTTTTCTAGTTGTGGATTAGTTTTCATTTTTTGTTTGTGGATTAATGTAGGAATCAACATTTAAGTAAACTAAATAGGCTAGGTTTGTGGTGTAGCTCTTGCATATCTCCTTACATCCATGTTCTTGATGTTCTTGGGATGTCCAAGAATCAAAAGACTAGTTGGTTTCTTGATTCTTGGACTTCTAAAATGTTGTAGATTAGTTCTTGTTTCTTGTTTTGTGGATTAATGCAGGAGTAGCTTAATTTTAGTGATGTGTAGGATCTGATTCATTTCATGTTAGAGTAGGTAGCTATAGAAACTATTGACTGCAAACAAACTCCCAATCTTGAATACAATCTGAATCGAGGCTTCTTGAATATAATCTGAATCGAGGCTTCTTGATTACAATCTGAATCAAGGCTTTATGAACTAGCTCTGGACCGAGCCAAGCTCTCTACAAAGCCCACCATGCACACACACTTGGAACACGCAACAGCTCAAGCTAAATATGTAGACAACTTGCCCACGCCCTCCAAATTCTACAAACAACCTACAGACGACCTGCACACCCCTTGCACGACACCTCTCCATCGCCTGCAAACATGCAAACGACCTGCAACCATTCAAAAAACCTTTGCACACGCGACTTCCATACAAAACACAACCTATCAACACCCTGACCAACATCTACAAACGCTTTGCGCCAACCTCCAGACCTGCACGCAACCCACGGCCCTGCAACAAACAAAACAACAAAAAGATCTACACGCAAAGCAACAATCTCCATCTCCCTCGCTCACCAAGCCGTAGTGCTCCTCCCATCCTCTCACGCTTCCATTCTCAGTCGGAGCCCTTTTTTGAAATCTCAACCGACGCACTCTGTGAAATCTCGACTGGAGCCTCTTCTGAAATCTCGACCGAAGCATCTCTGAAAACTCGACTGACGGAGCCATCTATTAAATCTCAACTGACCCACTCTATTAAATCTTGACCAGAGCACCTGCTTCAACCCTCAACCGAAGGACTCCTCTGAAATCTTGACCGGAGCACCTGCTTCATTTCTCAACCGAAGGACTCCTCTGAAATCTCAACCGGAGCACCTGCTTCAAATCTCAGTCGACGGACTCTTGTTAATTCTCGACCAAACCACTCTATCAAATCTCGACCGGAGCGACCGGAGCCGCGAGCTTAATTTTTCGAGCCTTTGTTCTATTTTTCTATACTCCTAAATTTTTCGATACTCCTTTGAATTTTTGATACTCCTCTTTTTTCAATACTCCTAAATTTTTCGATACTCCTTTATTTTTTGATACTCTTTTAGTTTTTCGATACCCGTTTTTTGAGTCACCAACATAATTTTTTATACACTTTTTTCAAGTCACCTACACAACTTTTCGATACCCTTTTTTTTTCGAGTCACCAACATAATTTTCGATGTATATTTTTTCGATTCACCAGCACAGATTTTTTATATACTTTTTTCGAGTCACCTACACAATTTTTCGATACATTTTTTTCGAGTCACCAACATATTTTTTAAATACAATTTTTTTGAGCCTTCTATTTTTTGAGTCATCTGTTTTTCGAGTCCTCTATTTTTTTGATACAATTTTTTGAGCCTTCAATTTTTGAGTCATCTGTTTTTTTGAGTCATCTATTTTTTTGATACTTTATTTTTCAACGTCATCCTTTTTTTCGATCCAAACAAATTTTCGACCCCATACAAAAAAAAAAACTAAATCCAAAAAATCACAAAAGCAAGATCTTATCAAATGGACCCACATACAGATTCTGAAATACCAGATTATTATACATACAAGATCAAGCCTCCTACAGCTGAACAAATCAAACGTCATAGGTTCTATTGAATGTGGTCCCAACTAGTGTTGGGCGAGTATTGAATTTTTTCCAGTTCTCAACCCGGTTATCAACCCGATTCTAAAGACCCTAACCGACGGGTACACTATTTCTCAAGAACCGGCGGGTATGCTCTTTTATAGGAACTGGCCGTGGTTGAGAACCGTCGTGTCCCTTTGAGACTTAGATTGAGGTTGAGAACCGGATCGTCATTTGGAGGGGTGTATAGCTCGAGTATCAATTCACAATGCAAGGTATATTATTTTCTCTATCCTAGCCTTTCGATCGAGTTTAGAAAAGGCCTTGGGTATAGTATAATAGAGTTGAAAATAATTCGGTGTGTAGGCACTAGAGCTACATGTACCCCTTTCTCAAAGGGCTTGGAAGCAGCCATCCTTTGAAGACAGCCCATTACAACTCGCAAGCCTGAGATGATCCTAAAAAATTCATGGGTGGAGTGTAGAGTATGGAGTATTCATCAGGGCTTCCTTGTGAGACCACATTTTTCGGCAACTCACTTTGGGATCCAAGTTTATTTTTTAAAAAAAATTCTTACTCCCCGCATTAGTACTAGTTTTGAAATGAGCTAACAAAATAAGGAAATAACTTCAAATGGCCTTCATAACTCCTAACTCTTACTTGCCACCCTTTTGTGCACTTATAATTTTTTTATGTGGCTTCCACTTGTTTTTTGATAAATAATGTGAGGAAATTTTAACATAGTATGCAACGATAAATTTTGAAATGATTTTTTAATAATTTTTTATAAAAATAGTATGTATTGAGAACCTGATATAGGAACCAACGGTTCTTAATAGAATAATAACCAGCAGATTGAGAACCGCCAAGATTTATCTTATAAGATATTATTGAGAACCACCAGGTGTAAATATTTTAGATGTAATCCAATACCCTGAACCGACGGTTCTTGGTTTCAAAAAAAAGGCAATACCCTGAACCGGGGGGTATCATAAATATGTGAGAACTGCCCAACACTGGTCCCAACCCCACGAGCCATCTACAAACCCATTTGAGGGACAAGAACCTGATAGACCCGAGTCTTCACGAGCACGACCCCATTTTTATGGTGCTGAATCCTCACAGGCCATAACACACCTTAATGGCATTTCTACTACTCACAGAGCTTATCTTGAGAGACGTACACCCAAGCTAGATCTACCAAAGCTTGACGGTAATTTGAACCCTCAAAGATTTTTGCAAATCTTTGAGAATGCATGTGATGTGCATGGCGAAACATCTCCTGATGCTATGGTCCAATTGTTTTCGATGACCATGATTGCTAAGGCACGTGATTAGTTTTTCAACCTTGATCATGAAGATAAGATAGACTGGTCAGTTTTGAAAGAGTCCTTTATCAAGCGTTTTAAGCCCTTTCACTTGATCGAGAGTCCTTTTGTCAAATTGAGTAACATCAAAATGGCAAAAGATGAACATGTACGAGACTATATCAAACATTTCAAACACCTCAAAAGTCAAGTACAAGAACAGCCTACCGAACAAATGCTCATCATCTGGTTTTTTAGCCGGCCTTCCAAGATGGATTAGACGCGAGCTTAGATCCAATTATGCATATATGAGCCTAAAGTTAGTTATGTCGGATGTCATCAAAGAAAAAGACGAGGGATCAGATGTTGACGAATCTAGGGAAAGGAGAGCACCATGTGCTCTTGTCTTTGAGTCGAAGCCGATCGCGGATACTTGAGATCAGCTTTGGAAATCCCAGTTGGAGTTGCTTAATAAACAACATCAACTACAGATGGAGAAACTCACCAATGAGTTTCACACTACCCTGAAGTCTATCCAAAGTAGTTTGCCTGGTCAGCCAAACCCTGCACATGTATCTTATAGATGAAAACCAATATGGTGCCCACACTCTCGGGCTACACATTCTGTTGATGCTTGCAAATGAGCCAAAAGATCCACAAATTGTTGTCTCTTGCCTAGTTATAGACAATGCTCTCAGTTAACTATACTTAACTATCTTGAGGGATGGTTAGCCCTTGTTAAGTACTATTTAGGCTACATTGGGCCCTTGTTGGCCTATTATCCTTATTAATTACTTTGGAGGGCCTAAAGAGGGAACCACCTTGTTCTTAAGGCTAATAGCTCCTTTTGGGCCTACAAAGCTTACAATGGATATATTGCCTTGAAAAGCACTGATGTACTAAAAGTACATGACCTTGTAGTTACTTGATCTTGTTGTATTGGAGTCGTTGGACCTATTTTCGACATCTTCTACACCACTCAAACAATCCGAATTATATACTGATCTTGTCATCGTTTTTTTGGATGTTACCCCTTTTTGGACCGCAAGGCTGGCACAAAAAATTTCTGATGTTGCCCTTGTTTGAACCCTTAGAATAATACATAAAGCACTCACTTAATGGTTCAATAAATGATACATGTTTCTCTTTTTGGAGTGCAAAGACAGTTTTGACAAACACCAAATCATTGTTTGGTTTTGTGTGTAGAACGGGTCTCCGTCATCTACCATGGCATTCTCAATATTTCCTTCTGTTGTAATTGAATTCAATTTCACAACAACAAGTAAGTTATTTTCACTGGGATAATAGCCTTAGAATTTTTTTTAGCAGTGAAAACTACTACCCCTTGAAAATTAGGACAATATTTGCATTATCCCACAAGATCTTTTTTGCAATGACATCGATGGATTCATATTGTAAATGTCTCCTAGGTGATCAATGAGGGTATGGCAAGGGACAATCCATTTTAAACACCTTTGAGATTAGGACGACACTTTTATTCGCACCAACTTCTCTGAAAAAATATGTTCCATTTGATTTAGCAATTAAGACATTTCCAAATGCAACCACCTCTTTTCGAAAAAATAAAACAACTGGAACATCCTCTCTTGAGCAATCCATGTAGTGAGTCCCCTGAAAAAAAAAAGTATAAGTACACTTTATATTGGGTTTTGTTGTAATAAAAGTATAACAAGGATTATACTGATATAGAAGTATAATTAGCAAAATTATGGAACTGTAACAAAATTATGTTTAAACCTTAGCCCCTAGCTATTAGTCGGTGGCCCTTAGCCCATAGCCCTTGGCCCATGTTGTTTCGACCTTGGCTCTTACCCCTCAGCCCTCAGTCCTTATTCTTAGCACGTCACCCTTAACCCTTATTTGTTGGCCCTTGCCCCTCGGCCCTTAGCCATAACACTTGGCTGTTAGTCTTAGCGCTTGGCCCTTAACTCTTGGCCCTTAGCCCTCGATCCTTAGCCCTTAGCACTCAATGGCCCTCAACCCTTGGTGCTTAGCCCTTACCCCTTAGTCTTTAGCCCTTGGCCTTTGGGTCTTAGGCCTTGGGCCCTTTGGTCTTAATCCTTAGCCCTTAGTCTTTGCACCTAGGTCCTTCGCCCTAGCCCTTGACCTTAGGTCTTTGAGCCTTGGCTCCTTAGTCCATTGACCCTTGGCACTAGCACTCGACCTTTAAGTTTAAGCCTTTGACCTTTAGTCCTTGGCCCTTGGCCCTTGGCCAGTGACCCCTAGCCTGTAGCCCTTAGCCCATAGCCCTTGGCCCTTGGACCCTGGCCCTTGCCCCTTGCCCCTTGACCCTTATTCCCAGCACTTCACCCTTAATCCTTGGCCCTTGCTCCTAGGTCTTTAGCCCTTAGTCCTTGCACCTAGGTCCTTCACCTTGGCCTTTGCCCTAGGTCTTGGACCTAGTCCTTAGTCTTTGGGCCTTGGCCCTAGTCCTTAGGCCCCACTGGCCCTTTGGCCCTTGGCACTAGCACTCAACCTTTAAGTTGAAGCCTTTGGCCTTTAGTCCTTGGCCCTTGGCTCTTGGCCCTTAGCCAGTGACCCTTAGCCCTTTGCCCATAGCCCTTGGCCCTTGGCCCTTGGAACCTGGCCCTTGCCCCTTTCCCCTCGACCCTTATTCCTAGCATTCTACCCTCAATCCTTGTCCCTTGCTCCTAGGTCCTTAGCCCTTAGTCCTTGCACCTAGGTCCTTCGCCCTAGCCCTTGGCCCTAGGTCTTTGGACCTAGTCCTTAGCCTTTGCATTTAGTCCTTGGCTCTTGGCCCTTAGACGATGACCCTTAGCCCTTCACCCATAGCCCTTGCCCCTTGCTCCTCGCCCCTTACTCCTAGCACTTCACCCTTAATCTTTGGCCCTTGCTCCTAGGTCCTTAGCCCTTAGTCCTTGCACCTAGGTCCTTCACCCTAGCCCTTGGCCCTAGGTCTTTGGACCTAGTCCTTAGCCTTTTGGGCCTTGGCCCTAGTCCTTGGCCTTTAGTCCTTGGCTCTTGGCGGTTAGTCGATGACCCTTAGCCCTTGGCTCTTGGCCCTTAGCCGGTGACCCTTGGCCCTTGGACCCTGGTCCTTGCCCCTTGCCCCCCACCCTTAGCCCTTAGTCCTTGCACCTAGGTCCTTCGCCCTAGCCCTTGTCCCTAGGTCTTTGGACCTAGTCCTTAGCCTTTTGGGCCTTGGCCTTTAGTCCTTGGCTCTTGGCCCTTAGTCAGTGACCCTTTGGCTTCTAGCCCTTGGCCTTTGGCCCTTGGACCCTGGCCCTTGCCCCTTGTCCCTCGGCCCTTATTCCTAGCACTTCACCCTTAATCCTTGGCCCTTGCTCCTAGGTCCTTAGCCCTCAGTCCTTGCACCTAGGTCCTTCGCCCTTAGCCCTTTGTCCTAGGTCTTTGGACCTAGTCCTTAGACTTTGGGCCTTGGCCCATAGTCCTTACCCCATTGGCCCTTTGGCCCTTGGCACTAGCACTCGAACTTTAAGTTTAAGCTTTTGGCCTTTAGTCCTTGGCCCTTGGCTCTTGGCCAGTGACCCTTGACCCGTAGCCCTTAGCTGGTAGCCTTTAGCCCTTGGCCCTTGGACCCTGGCCCTTGCCCTTGCCGTTGCCACTCGGCCCTTATTCTTAGCAGTTCACCCTTAATCCTTAACCCTTGGCGCTTGTGCCTAAGCCCTTAGCCCTCGGCCCTTAGCCTTAGCACTTGGCCATATACCCTTAGCCCTCTGTCCTTGTCCAAAGTTAGCACTCAATGGCCCTCATGTGAAAGTATCGTACTTTAGGACCATAAATGGATCTACAAAAGATCCACAAGAGTGATTGGATGCTTGCTTAACAATCTACCAAAAAACTAGTCATCAAAAAGTTGATCTAGATTGGCAATTTGACAAACAACAAGCACTAACAATCAAAAGCATTGATCAACATTGAAATCCGAGCCCACGCGTGTGTACTAGAGACTGTAGTACGGCCTTCAACCTGAGAAACAAGTACAAATGCTAGCCCCACTGTCGATCCACCAATTGTCTCTTGAATTGCCATTGCTTTTTGGTGAGGATGTAGATGCCATCAAGAATACATCTACTTCATCCTCCTCCTCCTTTGCAAGGTTTCCTTGTTTGTCCTCCTCCACTTGTGCTCTTAGCCTCTTGTAGCATTCAGATGCATAATGCCCCTTCCTTCCACAAAAGAAGCATTTCTGCTTTGACTTGTCCTTTGAGCTTGATGCATCATCCTCTTCTTTGGCCTCCTTTGGATGCTTCTTCTTTCCATTGGTCTTCTTTTTGCCCTTGAATGAGAAATTGGCTTTCTCATCACCATCCTGCAATGACAACGAACTCATCCTAGATTTTGCATGGAGCATCCTACACTCTTCAGCCACTAATACACTGTGAAGTTTTTCTATAGTTGGCAAAGTGTCTTGGATGGCAAAACTTTGGACCAAATTTGCAAAGTCATCTCCATCATGAATCTTCTCTCCAATGGAAGCCAACTCCCTGTTTAGAGACTTGATTTTGAGTACATAATCTTGTGCACTCTCCTCACTTCTCCTCATGCTTTGCAAAATTTGATTTCTAAGCATAAGAACTCTAGAAGTATTGCTAGACTCATAGATTGATTTTAAAGACTCCCAAGCCTCTTTAGCATTAGTACAAGCTGATACTTCTCTCAACAAATCATTGCTCACATTCATCATCACACAATGAAGTGCAAGCC